>DF358245.1:86309-104118 GCA_000787875.1 Solanum virginianum
TTTCATTAATTATATTATATGATATGATTTTATTTCATGTTTTTTAACCTTGAAAACCCTCACTTTTTGAAACCACCAATTTGGTGGTGTCACGTAGTTCTCCTAAATTTTTTTTCAATTATACCCTTATTTAAATTTAAATAATTCTAATTTATTATTTATTCTTTATTAAACTTTACCCTAATATAAGATTTTTATATTATTTATCGTCCTTCGTATCAACTTTTTAAACTTCTTTTCCACCTCCCGCCTTTTCTTTCACGTTTTAATCTATTTTTTTAGGTTCGTTGTTCTAAAAGTTCTTACTTTTTTTTATTTTCTTGTGTTGTTTGTACACATTGGATATATATTAGCTTGTATGTTTCCCTACTCAATTTTATGTATTTATTTTTAAAAAGTTATTTAAAAAAATATTGATAAATTCAATATTTATAATAATTAAGGATATTTTTATAAATTTATAAGTTACAATACATTATCATACAGTCAAATCAAACAACAAATTATCTTTAAACAATAACAACTCATACAGTTTATCCAAACATTGTATGGTACTATACTGCACGATACTATATCATATCATACAGTACCATACATTATAAAATCATGACAAACCACCGTCCAAACAAATTGTCAGGAGGAAGTGCATTGTAGTGTTTCATATTCACAACTCAAAATATGAGATCTTTGATTAAGGAGAACAACACTATTCACTGATGTTGAGACAAGAGTTGTAATACAATTATAAAGATAAAATGCAACATTAAGGGGGTGGTTGATATGAAAAAAAAGTATATTTTTTTAATTTTTTCAAGTTTGATTAATCTAAATGTTTTTTTCTAGAAATACAAGTTTCTTAAAAATATGAAAAATGATTTCTTTAATATATCAAAATAGGAGAAAAAATTACGTCAATGACATTATAATAAATTCATTATCTCTTCCTCGTCCAACACTCCCCTCTTCTTGATCACCCCAACCCTCCTTATATTTTTCCTCCAATAATGTTTTACTAAATAATATATAAATATTCTATTTGATAAAATATTTATTAAAAAAAATATAATATAACATATTATAAAATAATACGTAATAACCATAATATTTAAAAAAATAAAATTACAAAATATATATATCTTATTGATTTTACTTGTGTGTTCTTTTCTTTTACCTATTTTGCAGAGAAAGAAACCATTTAACTAAAATAATATTTGTAATGAACCAAAACCCATCTCCCGGCGAAAGGAAATAATCTCATCCTAGTGAACTACCTATTAAAAAGCGAATTTAATTGAATCTGTTCGTTGAAATATTATATTATGTATATAAAAAAAAACTCATGTTCTTTTGATAAATATATATTTTTTATGAGAAAATTTTCAAATTTCAAATGGCCATAACTAAAGGACCAAATTGAAACATGTCACACATTAATTTAACATATTGTAGTAATTATTCATTTTCCTTTTTGCCAAATATAGCCACCTGATTTTGTCGATATATATATATATATATATTAGGTGGATCTTCTTTTTCTATTTATTTAATTATTTAATAAAATAAAATGGAACATGCCAACCTCTAATCAAATTTTACTAGATCTATATTAATTTATTTATTCTACAACTAGAACTCTCTATTACACTAGACTAGATACTTCATGATGTGCTATGTATATACACTATATAGTTTAAGAAAAAATTACGAATAAATAAATATATATTAGCTAATTAACAATTATAGCTATAGTTTGAATTAATTATAACTCGCAGCAGATATCTAATCGTAATTACAGTCTGAGTTTTGTATAATTCGCGCGATTTATATGAACGTTATGTACGATTACACAAACGTTGTGCACACATTAATTGTATATCAAAATATACAAAATTACAAATATCGTGAATTATATAAATATTGTACACAAATTTTATAGCAAAATATACAAACATTATATAAAAATTGTGAATTATATTATACAAATATATATAAATGCTAATATTTGATTCATGTATTAGTGATACAATAATTTCTGAAATTTGCGATACAGTAATTCACTTAGATATAACAATTCATTTCGTATAATCTAATACAACTATGCACTTAGTATTAATTCTACATCAATTCACTGCATTTAATAATTATCACTATATTTGATAATTACGCTTCAAATTGACGCTATTTATAGGAAGTCTTAATGTTTAATTATCTTGAACAGGCAGAAATTTCACAGCACGATTATGTATATTAAATGAAGAAATATATTACTATATAACATAATTAAATAGGAAGTTGGAATTGCAGAGA
This sequence comes from Solanum virginianum, assembly GCA_000787875.1. NCBI lineage: Eukaryota > Viridiplantae > Streptophyta > Magnoliopsida > Solanales > Solanaceae > Solanum > Solanum virginianum. The sequence continues at coordinate 88,617 of DF358245.1, forward strand.
AATATATAATTTTATAATGGGTTACTTCAGATTTTGGGTACCAACATGTTACATTTAGATTATATAATTACTACTTTTAACAAGTTTTGTCATGTCCAAGACATCGTTTGACGAAATATTTTAACTAATCATAGTAATAACAGTATTTTCTCCGTTCTATTTTAGTTGTCATGATAAATTTTTTTTTAAAAATTATTACTAAGCGTTATTTGATTTAGAGGAATTTTCATACATAGCCACTTAAAAATACCTTAATGATGCTCCATCGCTATAGTTTGGCTAATTACATTTCGTAACTATAGTTATAATAATATTTGTATAATTCACTATATAATTTACAATTTTGTATAGCATTTGTATATTTCGCTATACAATTTGAGCACAACATTTATATAATTCACTATATATTCACAATATTTGTATATTTCGCTATACAATTTGATTCACGCATAGCTTTTGTATAATCGCAAATTGTGCAAATTATACTAAACTCAAATTATAATTACAGTTAGATGTTTGACGCGAGTCGAATCTAATTCAAACTATAATTATATTAACTAATTAACTAATATATATTTATTTATCTACATGATTTTTCACTGATGAATACATTTTATATAAAAATTAAATTTTTATCTATATATATCCTTCTTAATTTTAGAATAATTAATTTTCAAGTCAAAATTTAAAAAATAATTTAGTCTCTTCTAATTATCTAAATTGAAGGAGCCATTATTAATAAATGAGCATGGGGCACATGAAATAGTTGAAACTTTTCACAATTCCAAAAATTAGCAACTCTCTAATTGGCTACACGTATTTGGTCCCACCCCACTCCACTCCCAAGAGATTAAAAAAACAAGAATAATAAAGAAAGAAAAAAGTCAGTCACTTTTGCCTGGTCATATCTCTAGGCACCAAGTTAATGATATGATATGGAATATAGTGCATTAGTAATTTTAAAATTAATTATATTTCAATTGTTTGATTTATTTTGTTAAATAAATGAATGAGATGTGTTAAATTGGACTTCTTAGCTCAAAAGCTAGCTTAAAAGAAGAAGAAAATATGCTCAAATTTGGATGCTAAGAAGGTCCAATGGATCACTTTCTCATCCCTTCGCTTCGCACTCGAATTTAGAAAATTTTTCTGTTCAAGATTCATTATTTGACATTTTTAGATAGAGAGTATTTTCATTCCTTCTCACCCTAATAATTTTTAAGGGTCTATATCATGTGTGATTCTGATATTATGTCAAATTTGATTTTGAATCTAATTCACATCCTAAAAATTAGCTTAAAGAAAATGTGATTGTTCAAATCTCATAAGAAAGGTCCCATGGATCCATTGTCAACGATATGAGAGTCTCCTTTCATCAAATGTATTTATAATAGAAATAATGCTGAATGAAGTGTATTAGAATAAAAATAGCACCTTATGTTATTAATTTCATGATTTACTATGGTACATTATTCGTCTCAAATTATGTGATATTATTTGATCTATGGAAGAAAGAAAACTTCTAAAATTTGTGATTGATCTAAAATAAACCTTAGACATTTAAAAACTTAAGTTATTTCTAATTATAGAGATGTAACATTTTTTTAGATGAATTTTAAGAAATATGTTATATAAATTAAAATAGAGAGAATACTAAATAAGGTTTATAACTAATACATATATTAATCATACAAAAAGTTAAAATTATTACCAAATAAAGAATTATTATAAAATTAATACTATTATAATTAATACATATATTATTTTCTCCGATGCTTCACAACAAGCCACCTATTAAATTAAGAGATTTTCTAATACTAAGAATGCAATAATTCAAAATGTCTCCACAAATGAGTAGCGATTTGTACATTTACTACAAATAACTTGTACTTTTACGACGTTTGAGTTTCTCTTTGTAAAAAAAGGGCAAGTTTGATGTACTAAAACTTCTGCTATACGTAAGATTCGAAGAAGGGTCCAACCACAAAGGTCTATTATACGCAATCTTATCTTGTATTTTTGTCAGATACTGTTTTCAAAACTTAAACCCGTAACCTATAAAGCTGTAAGATAAAAACTTTATACTACTTCATATTCTTCCGTATTAATTCTGCATGTCTTAATTATTCTTATATCAGTTATTTCATTTTTTACACCCATACATAAAGTAATACACTTTTTTAAAAAAAATAACTTATACATGTATTAAATAAGTTATGCAGGTTTCTATATTACAAATCAAATATGAGTATCTTACTTTCTAGCTAACTATCAAATACTATATAATTTATCTAAAAGTTAATATATAAATAAGTTATTTCTTTGCTACCAAACCGTCCTAAGTATTGTTTGTGGTGGATATAACCCTTTATAAACTCTTTTGAATTACTCTTGGAAACCTGAGTTAGTATACATAAATTATACAAGAGCAGTTGATGGAATTGTGAGCAAAGCATTGGATTCTCTGAACAAGTGTCATTGCCTTTAGGTTTCTTCTTCTTTTTTTTTTTTTTGTTTTACCAAACTGTGAGAAGCATTGCTATGGCTAAACAATAATCGTTTTTTTTTTGTGTTTATTTTTTCAAATTTTGAATCTGTTTAATTGACACTGTAGCCCCAGCATTGAGTGGGATAGTTAAGAGGTAGGGGTTGTGGAGATTGGATAGGTGAAAGAATACACTTGAAATTTAACTTACGCAACTCATTTTTTCTATTTCTTTAAGACATTTGCTACAAAATAAATTGAAATAAACATAGTATTTATCCAGAAGTAAATTTCATAAATGATAAATATATAAAGATTTTATAGTTTGGGTAATTACATTTCGTAGCTATAGTTATAATAGTATTTGTATAATCCGTGCAACTTTTGTATATATTTGTAGCAATTTTTATATAATATTTATATATTTCACTATATAATTTACGGTACCTATATAAATTGCGCAAATTATAGAAAATGCAAACTGTAATTACTGTTAAATATTTGTTATAAATTATAATTAATTTAAATTATAATTATATTAACTAATTAACTAGTAAATATTTATTTACGTAAATTTTCCTTTATCCAATCATGGTAAAAAGTTAGAAAGCCCACAGATTTTCGACTGATGATGAAATGGTGATGCAGTGACATTTTAAATTGAGTGAAATGGGTACAGTTATTTATTGGTGTACGTACAGATAGGTAGATACCTGTCAGTGTTCAGACGGTCTTGTTTGGCTGCATGCCCCACGAGGGGAATATATATTGAAATGCTTGAGCTGGCAAAATTGCTTTATTTTTCTCTGTATCCACTGTCTAGTACTTAGCATTCAGCTAAGTTTTTGTCACCTAATTCCCATAGAAGTACTTTTTTTCGAAACTAATATCTCTATCTCATAGAGATGAGATAAAATTCACGTATATTTAATTCATTTTATATCTTATTTATAAAATTTTTCTAGATATATTATAATTTTTCAAACCTATTCAATATACTATTGGGGACTTGTGAGTCATAAAGATGCTATTTTCTTAAGGGAACAATACAACCCTGGTTTGAAATCAAGATAGTTTATTTTATTTTAGCAAGGAAATACCTTAATCAAGTTTGAAATATATATGCACTAAGTGCCTACTTTTTTGAATTGGCTTTTGATGTATGATTTAAAATAAATTTTTAACTAATAGCTTTTGACTTATTTTTATAATTTTGCCTTCAATATAAGTTCTTATAGGCACTTTTTAACTTTCGAAAGCTTTAAACCTATTTTGACTTAAAAACACCAAAAATAAGCTGAGCCGTACGGCACTAAATCAACAAATGCAAGAATGAGGGGACCAAGATAAGAAGGCTACTATGTGATGAGGTGTAAGTCTCAACACAATTTAGATGAACCAAGGAATAACAAGGTAAAATAGTGATGACAACAATATACAGTTTAATATCACAAGTGGGGGCCCAAGAAGATAAGAGCATGCTAAGACCTCACTCTACTCGAGGAGGTAGAGAGGTTGTATCACGAAAGACCCTCAGCTCAAGTAATGCGGTAAAATGGTGTTGTGAATGTAACAACAGCTCAAGCTCAAAACAGAGTGTAGTGGTGATGCACTCAAATTTATTACCATCTAAGGTGGTAGAATAGTAGGAAAACGGACAATACACGAGAATTGTGCTTACAGTTAAGAGAAGGAAACATTAACAAGAATTTCCTACATTTAAAACGAACCATTTCAGTTACTTTGATTGATGAAGCACAATGATTTACCATCACAATTATTTGTTGTACTTATAGCTTTATCTCGTGTGCGTATGAAAAGGCGATCAAAAAATGCAATCACGGCCCTCATGGAAGTTTAGCTCTGAGTTCCTTTCTATCTGCTCCAAAGGCCTGAAAAATAACACATACAGATCAGTTCAAACCATCTAAAGATTCTACCCACAACATAATTGCTCCTTAATGAGACATTCTGGTTGTAGATTGTTCTTCCGTTCACTGTTTGACTAGTTGTATTGTTTCAAGTGATATTATGCAATAACAATCTACAACTCTCCTGAAAATCAGAGCTGCAAAGAACTACAATTACCTCTTCAAACTAAACCACTCTTTCCATCATTCAATATATCCTAAAGCTATCATTTTTTGATGAAGGTGTTTCATTAAATAAGACGAAGGGCATCAAGAAGATGCATAGTTACAAGGAACCCAAAAAAAAGGAATTGCGCATCCCAATACAGTCTCCATCTAAAACAAGAGTGCTAACAACCTCTTAAAAAATGTCCAGCAGTAATTACTAGGGAGTGGGGACATCTTTGCCCAGCAAAACAGATTAAGCATTTAGCTGTAAGTGGGTAATTTGGAGTTTGACATACAAATACTCTGAATACATTCTAAGGCAATACAACAAAAAATCGACCAAAAACATCATCTGAAGGGATTGTGCAACAAATTACTGCAATCACTAAGGCAAAAGGAATTACAGAATACTAAAGCCAATATCTGAAATTAACCAAAAGAAACATAGTAGAGAGACCCAGCTGCTATTTATGTAGCTGAATGGGTCTCTGAGCAAAAAGTTCAGATGCCTTCTGTTAGTTAATAGACTGATTAATAAAGGAAAAGACTCCTGTGATTTAATTATTTGATAGCCCTGGACCACATTTTCCTTGCACCTCATATGATAAAATCAAAATATTGCTACAGTATTGTCTCAACTGCTTTCATAAGTAATAATCCTTCAAGGCAACAACCACCACATCTATATCTAGTATGAAGAGTCAGGGAGGGCTCCACCCACATGATCTGAAATCTGATTTGTCCAAAGTGCAAACAAACCTTAACAAAATTCCGAATATCTCTTGATATTGAAAAACAAAATCTATTTGGCACCTGTTTAATTGAACATTGTCCTATCTGCATCCTTCTAACTCTACATAGCTCACATTACAAATGAAACATCTAGCACTTTCTCAACATACAAGATCTATGAACAGCACAATTTCATCAGTACTCTCAACTAATGAAATGGTTAATCCACAAAAACATAGAGAGAACTTCACGTATGAAGCATCTCCTACCTCTTTCATTCCATAGGACTTACAATAGCAGTCCCAATACTTTGTAATTCTTCTTCCATCTCAGCATGTTCTTCATGCAAGAACACACTACCCGCACAACATTTTACCAGAGAAATGGAAAGCAATGAGAATATTCCTATTGACCATCACACTATAGAAACAGAGAGTAAAATATGATCAAGCCCACATGCTGCTATTGTGGTTATCAAGAGTTTATACTTCCCAATATACTGTCAACTGGAAGGTAAGGCCACTGACAATTACTGACAGAATAACTGAAATTGGGGCTTATAAAGCTCAAAGTAGTTCTCCCTTGGTTTGGGAATTTTTTTTTTTTTAAAAAGAAGAGTTTTCGTTGAGGTCCTCACAGGCCACTCTTGTAAAAGAAAAAATCATGTCAAACTCCCTCAGTGTAGCTCCTTTTTTGTACAATTACAGAGGAGACACAACACAATGACAATTTGACAAGAACCGGGTAACTTTTAACATATGGCAACTCTGGATACCTAAATGAATAAATGTGTTTATCACTATTGAAAGTATCTCAGATTCTCACGAGAATACCAGGCAAAGACCAGTGACTAAAAAAATTTCAAGCTGAGCATGCTACTCTGGTTAACAAGAGTTTAACCCTTCCCAAAATACTGTCAAATAGAAATTAATACCAAAGCCACAATTGACACAAAAACTTATCCCTTTGTGTGAGATGGTCTCCATAAAGATTGCAAAGTACTACTTCCTTGGTCCAGGGAAATTAGGGAAAACAAAGAGCCAATAGTTTTTACCAAGGTCTCCTCTACATTCAATGATCAGATTACATCATCAACCACATCAATTTAACTCCATGGGCCACTCTTATAAAAAGGAGATCGTCTGAGAGTGAGACACCCAGGCAACCTAGCTCCTTGTTTAAACAATTATAAGAGAGGCACAACACAGTGACAACTAAAAGAACAGGGTAATACTAAAGCACATGACAACTACGGTTATTCGAATAAAGGTGTTTATGACTCGTCAAAGTGCTCCAGAATACTATGCACAGACCATATTTACTGAAGTTTATTTCAAGGATGGATTTCTATACCATAATATTTTTCACAAAATAATGTGCTACCTTGTTGGTATTTGGGGATTGGGGGTAATATTCAGTTGCTGATTTCTTAAGTGCTGATATAACGTTTTCTAAAGAAAATTTGCAGCTATAACTTTAACTTATAATTAATACAGTCTTCAGTAAATAATATGAAGAGATGAACTACTGAATTAGAACAATTGCATACCTCAACTCCAAGCCCTTTCACATATACATTGGTGAAGAGCTCAGAAGGGTCAGGCATGGGGCTCTCCTGGAATACAATATAAGCGGTTACTAATCAGCTAAAAAAGGAGTAACAATAATAAGAATCACTTAAGAATACAAGATAAAGCACCGCTCTCACCTTTGCTTTAGCAATAGCTTCATCTACAACTTTTCGTTTTTCTTTCTCAATATCCTGGAGAGGAGCAAAAACCGACAAAAGATTTGAGCAATCCTTTCAAGACCAACGGTGAAAGCTTTTAGAAAGTAGTCTTTACCTTCAGCTCCTTCTCAGTGGCTATGTCATGGGCTAATATGAGTTTCCTGACTCTTTCAATAGGATCACGTTCCTGTACATTTAATGATAATTTTATTAAGATTTTCTGTGCATCATTCACAGGCTTGGACGTATTAGAAAGTCTTAGGATGTATTGACCTGTCTAACACCACTAATCTCATCACGAGTACGGTAGGTGCTTCCAGGATCAGACATAGAGTGACCATGGTACCTATAGGTGTCCATTTCAAGAATCTGAACCAAATTGAAAGAACATTAAAATGTTAAGTGTTAACATAATTGCTACCAATAAAAAATTCCTGAAATTTGTCATATAGAAAAATTCATCGTAATGATCTAGTGGATTCTATTAATCATATAAAAGATAAATACGGAGAAATGTTTAGATAATAGTAATGAGTGTTGTAGTTCCAATTTAGTATCACTTTTATTTCTTCTCCTTTTCTTTCCTTCTGTAAGCTCACTATTCCTAACAGTTTCTACAAAATTATTAGAGCACATAAAGACACAAGGCATCTATAACATTATGTTTTACAGAGTACAAGGCATGTACAGACAAGAAATGACATAACAAAAAGAACTACTGCCAACCACAACTGAAAATTCATCTGGAATGAGGCATAATATGTGGCTTATCACAGAGAGAGCCATTAGAGGGGGGGGGGGGTCTTTTTTTCTCCTTTTCTTGCTAGGCCTGTCTGTGGTAAACCTAATACAATCTTCTACAAAATCTAGCATTACTTTGATCATAGTGGAAGGAATATATAGGAAAATATAACATGTTCATCATTAACACCTAGACAATCATCCTAGGTGTGTGCCATGCTCATGCAGCACCACATCCACAACCCCACAAAATAGCATATCGAAATGAAGGATACCCTTTTCCTGTCAAAAGGCATCTTTTGTCTCTTTCTTTTCTTTTTCTTTTAAATAAGTCAAAGCAACTTATATATATTTAGGGGACTTCTTCCTAATATTTGTGTCAGGCTATTTTCACATAATTCAGTAGACATACATCATTTTCTGGGCCACAATTGAAAACCTATATTCAAAATTCTAGGAAACGACTCTTTTGCTAGCTCAAGTATGCAGCAGATGCAGTCTCCTTAGAAGCAATGTTGAATAAATGTGTTTATCACTATTGAAAGTATCTCAGATTCTCACGAGAATACCAGGCAAAGACCAGTGACTAAAAAAATTTCAAGCTACCAAAGCAGGGGCTAAATGGGCAAGGACAAAGTATAATACTCGTAAGCTACCTTTAATTCACCATAGGAAAATGCTAAAGTAGAAACAGACTTCAGAGATTGTGTGACCGAAAACATCCCTAATTTATGCTAACAAGTTAAGGTACATCCTTAAAATATCCATGTGAACATAAAAATCCCTATTATCTTCCAAAATTCATGACTTTCATCCATCCATTAATTTAAGTTAGATAAATTGACAGAATTCAGAAAACACATAACTTGCACATGGCATTAGAGCCTCCTCAATTGCCAAAACTTCTTTGTTGTTCTGTTAACCAATCCTCATTTAAAAAAACAAAGGAAAAAAAAACAGTGGACGGGTTTTCGTACTTTGAGCTTCGTTTCTTGCTCTTGTGTGCTTTCCAATTGACATAAGTGTAAGTCATGATGAGTTGATTTCAATCTGTGAAGTTGTTCTAAGGAAAGACAGTAATAAAGAAGGTTCTTTCAACCCTAATCGAGAAATAAACTGCTTTTTCCTGAGTATAAACATAAGTTGATTCAAACTTCAGAGTGCAAGTCACTAATTTAGGAAGAAACACTGGAACCTGGGATAAAATAAAAAAGGACTTTAAAGAATGTTAGGTATCTGTCTTAAAAGGTTGATATAAATGCTATAAAAACGGATACATTTTAAATATGAAGCAAGGGGTTACTGCTAAAGCACTGGAAATTGGTTAAAAGTATCCAAAACAAAACAGGACTTCCATGTACGCCATTGAGGCTGACAACGAATTTCCTAGACCGAATTAATCAGGGAAGGCAATTTTCTCCATAAGGCTGCCTGGCTGAGGATATAATGCTTTCTTTCAAGATAAGTCGAGAATGAGGTTGGTCAAATGAGGAGAGAGGCAGTGAGGCATAGTGATGGGAAATTTGCACAATTCTCATTAAATTTAGTAGGTGACCAGAATAACAGTCAGTTTTTTTTTCTTTTCGAAGGGCCAAAGCGGAATTGGATTTGTTTTACAGCATCTTTTTTTATTATCAGCAGAAAGTCTATAGTTACAACAGAAGTTCCTCAGAAAGATGGAGGATCCTAAGCAATAGTAGGAAGCTGTCATTATTGTCTATTGACACTACATTTGTTGTCTCCTACTGGCTTGAAAATTGATGGATCCACTGGTTTAAGTCGCCTGAAAGTCTGAGACCAATGCAAAGGCAAGAACAAGTTTATCATAAAGCAATCACTACTAATTACAACAAGTCAACAACTACATTCCATTCTGCCTCCTCTATAAGTAAAAACTTGAAAGGATTAAACTTTCATACATGGTCTTGACTATACAAGATTGCAGACAAGTGTGACTTCTGAAAGAGATTATTTGGTGGTGAAAGGATGTCTAAACGAGTTTCATTTGATACAAAGTCTGATTGAGACTGGTGCAAGACCTGACATTTGAGTTCCTTTAGTTTTCCAACTTTGAACATTAGAAGGATGAAAGTTGTTTACGTCCGAAAAGAATAAGGATGTTTTTTGGGACATGGATATTTTAAGGATTTACCTTTAACATGTGGGCGTGCAAAAGGGATCTCAGAAACTCAATTTTAGTTTGTTCTGGATTTAATAAGAAATGCTTACTTGAGTATTGCACTATTTTTTATTATTTTAAATTAAGGTAAAGTTGTATTCTACAGTAATGAGGGTATGCTACCATCAAAAACTTACAAGGCTGGTAATCATAATTACAAGGAACCTAGGAAATCTACTAACTGTTCTGGCCTCATCAATATCCTCTTTTTTACACCAAAAATTATAAAGTATTAAGCAGTTTTCTTTTACCGTCTGCATAATTACTTGAGTATTGCACTATTACTAGCACATTCACCTAACTATCAGCTTCCAATATAGAATTAAAAATAAATCAAGATCATCTAATTCCTCCCTATAAGCTTTAACAAAAAGGAGATGCATATTACCTTCAGACCAGGAACATAATCTCCCCTCTTGTAATAAGATGGACTCTTTGCAGCCCTCCATTCTGCTGTCCCCATCCCATCTGCATCAGCAAAACACCATTTGCAGTAACAACACATTACATACTAAACAAAACACCATTTGAAGTAACAACACATTATATACTAAACAAAGAAGGCAAGGAATCTTAATTTTCCGTAACAAATGCCAATTGTAGTCCCTATAATTTATAAGTAATTAGTTTTGGGAACATTCTACCCATCAGAATATTACAGAAAAGCACAAACATTTACAAAAGAAAAACACTCGAAGACTAGCAACATATACACATTTTGACTAAAGAAGGCAAAAACTTATGAAAGCAAGCATACTTATCCATTGAATGTGTATTGCTACTTCAAAGAATTTCAAAATTACTACTACTAGTAGAAAGAGAATTCAGATTCATACAGTGATTATTCTCGCAAACTAGAATTGCTGGAAGATCCCATAATGCAGCCATATTCAAAGCCTCAAACAATTGCCCTTGATTAGCAGCACCATCACCATACATAGCAAAAGTCACATACTCTTCTTTAGAATATTTCTGTGCAAATGCCAATCCAATCCCTAAAGGAACCTGAGCACCAACAATACCATGACCTCCATAAAATCCACCTTCCTTCTTATAAAAATGCATCGAACCACCTTTACCTCTCGAACAACCATCTCTCCTTCCCATAAGCTCCGAAAACGCCTCCAATAAAGTTCCACCACGTCCGAGGAAGATACAATGATCTCTATAAGCAGTGATAATACAATCCTTTCTGGTAATTGCGGCTTCCATACCAACAGCAACGGCCTCTTGTCCGTCGTACAGATGGCAAAATCCACGGATGAGCTTGGCTTTGTAGAGAGAATCGGCAGCGATCTCCATCCGACGCATCCCCGCCATGTCTTGGAAGAAAGTCATGAGTTCCTTAGGGGTAGTATCGATGGTACGGGAAGGAGTATCGATGTTGTGGCCGGTGAAAGGGAGGCTTGTCTCAACGGTGATTGTGGCGGTGGAGTCCGATGATAGGCGGCGCGTGGCGCACACGGCCGCCGTTAATGGCTTCATGATGCGGTTAATGGTACGGCTTGTTGAAAGAGCCATTTTTCCGATCTGAATGAAATCTCTCCAAAAAGCAGAGAGAAGAGAGAGTTTGGTGAGGGCTAAAATGAAGACGGGAGGAGGAAACTGCAATTTTTATATTATTTGGTTAAATTTAAAAATTAATCATATTTGCAGGTTTTAGTCCTTGGGTTATTGATAAATTGAATTTTATTGCTCTTATGTGAGCAGAGTATTTGATTAGGTATATTTATTGTTCCTCAGAAAGATGGAGGATCCTAAGCAATAGTAGGAAGCTGTCATTATTGTCTATTGACACTACATTTGTTGTCTCCTACTGGCTTGAAAATTGATGGATCCACTGGTTTAAGTCGCCTGAAACCTTAATTAATTATAAAGTGTATTTTTGTTTCTTTATCATAGGAATTTTTAGTCTTTTTTCTTTTTTATCTAGTATATTTTATTTTTGGGGTCTGATATTTTTGAGACGAAAGTATTGTGAAAATAACTTTTCTATTTCTATAAAGTAGTGGTAAAGTTTGCGTATATTTTATCCTCTTCAAATCTAACTTGTAAAATTTCACTGAATATGTTATTGTTATTATCAATGGAGTTTTTACGATATTTAGATTAGTTTTTACTTTTTAGAACTTTTATCTTCAAACATAGGGTACGTAGTGACACAATTTTAATAAATTCATCGTATTATTGAGAAATAAATTTTGATGTCAATTCTTTAAAATTTCTTTGTTGTGACACATTAAATATTACAAAACGAATACATAATTCGCCTAGCTAAACATAAAAACCTTTTTATCATTTTGCATGCGATTCAAATATAAAAACTTCAAAGTGATGCTTTACTGATGCTCAAAATTTTAGAATAAGAACAAAAATAATCAAGAGAAGAAATTTCATTATGAATTAAAATTTTATAATAATTGTTTGGATATGCAATTGATTTTGTGGATAAAGATTTACCTTTCATGCAAAAAGAATAGGGTATCCATGACCAAAGGAACACTATAACCAAGATTACTTAACAGTTAACATAGACAACAGAAATGAGAATTTTTGAAAGTTTACGGTTTGAAGGATTAAAAGCACCCATATCAATTAAGTAAGTAATTAATTAAGGGTTACTTATACTTAACTAAAAAATAAAAGGACCAAAATCAAAATGTATCAATATTTGAAGGGCTAAAAACATGAAGTTTCCTATATTTATCTAATTAATAATTTAAAAGGAGTTATTTAAAAAGAATAAAAAGGGGGAAGAATCTGACTATTCGAAAGTCCCATTAACACTTCGAATGTCTCATTAGTTGTTAGGTGACGTCTGGCTTTTGAACACAGTAGGATAGTAAAATTAATCATATTTTATATTTTTATTTTTATTCGTTATATATATTTTGATGTTATTGTATTTATAAAGGATCATGTGCTGAGTCGTGTTTTCTGTTTTTTTTCATATCTACTTTATTTTACTTATGAATTTTTTAGATGAGTATTTCTAGGAAATAGTCTCTCTATCTTGTGAGATAGTAATAAGGTTTTAGTACATTCTATCTTTTTCAGACGTCACTTATGAGATTCTACTATTGTTATATTAGTTTTGGTGAAATTAATAATTTAAATTATTAATTCTCAAATTATAAAAAAAAAATCCTTCCTTTTAATTTATACCTTTAATTAAAATAAATGAGGTTTCAATTTTGCTTCTCCAATAATTTTTTATTCATAGTTTCTCTCAAAACACATATTTTAATTAATTTATATTTTAGGTCACGCAGACATTGATGAATATAAGAGTAGTAGCTATCTTTTAACTATATATTTTTAGTAAGTATATAATGATGTGCTAAATAGATTATAATAATTTTTTGTCTTATTTAAAGCTCCAAATATTAAGACTGGAACCTTGTTTTTTGGATCCACCTACCGAGGGGCGGGCAGTAAAGGCTGCGCAGTCTATTGTTGCCAATGCCACCAACGATTACATATTTTATTTACTCGATTTTTATACTTATCAACGACGAAATTTTTTTTTCCCCCTTATTAGGTTCCTAATTTTTTCTCCAATGAAATATGTAAATAGACATTTATCATATCTCCCTCTCCGACACACATACGAGAATATCAATTTAAAAATTTGAATCTTAACATCTCAATTTTACATATCATGTTCTCAAAAATTATAGTAAATTAAAACTTGGAGAATAAATTTATCATATTGAAACAAACTTGTTACATATTAATATTATCATTCTTTTATAGATTTGTGAAAAAAAAAATACTTCGATAAAATATGAAGCAATCTTTTTAAGAGTCACTTTTTTACAAATAAAAGTTATATAGAACTTGCAAAATTTATTAGGAGTTTGATGTAAGACATATTAATTATAATCCAATAGTGAAATTAGGCTCATTCAAAAATAGTTAAAGGTATGAAATTCTACCTTCTCAAATGTCATTGCTCTCATGTTTAAACAAATAAATAATTTTATATTTAGGACAAACTAAGAATCCAAAGTCAAGCCAACAAAAGATTCGAATCAAGAGATATATCAACAGTGACAAAAAAAAATTACTATTATTTGATATAAATAGGTAACTAGAGTACTATCATAAGTCTAAGAAATGAAGAAGGCAAAAAAAAAAAAAAAGTATATCAATCAAGAACGAAATAGCATTATCGGTTGAAATTTGCACGGATAACAAAAATTATTTTTATCCTTAATTTTTAAATAATTATTATATTAGAAAAAATCAAAGATCATCCATTTTAGTAAATTTTAAAGATTAAAAATGGTACTCCAAGCTCAATCTAAATCTATATCTATGACTATATTTATCTATATTACCTTAAAAGAATGAATACTAAAATTTTCAGCATCAAATTACTTTTTTACTCTCTTACATTAGAATCAGCGCACTCTTTTTTACTTCCACTGCTGCAATTTTCAGCATCAAATTACTTTTTTACTCTCTCTGATAAAGTGACAGTCTATCTCGATATGTTTAGTACATTCATGGAAGACAGGATTGGCAGCAATTTGCAGGGCTGATTTGTTGTCACAGTAAATCAGTGTTGGCTCTATCAGTGTGACACCTAATTCCTTGAATAACTTTGCAACCCACACAACTTCAGCTGTCAAAGATGCAAGACTCCTGTACTCTGCTTCTATGGAGCTTCTGGAAACTATGTTTTGCTTCTTGGACTTCCAAGAGATAGGAGAACCACCAAACTTGAGAATGAAACCAGTAACTGACCTCCTTGTGCTTTGGCATGCAGCCCAATCTACATCACAATAGCCAGTGAGTTGGAATGTCTAACTTGATCGCATGAGCAACCCTTTGCCAGGTTCCAACTTTATGTACCTGATTACCCTTAAAGCAGCCTTCCAATGTGACACCTTAGGCTTCTGCATAAATTGACTCAACAACTGCACTGCAAAACCTATATCAGGCCTGGTAATTATGAGATAAAGCAGCTTGCCTACCAGTCTCTGATATCTTGGCACATCCTCAAACAGGCTGTCTAATTCTGATTCAATCTCAGAACTTGTCAACTTCTGTGTGCAGTCTAAAGGTGTCATGTAAGGCTTGGCTGTCCCCAATCCTGCCTCTGCTATCAATTCAAGTGAGTATTTTCTTTGGTTC
The DNA here is from genome assembly GCA_000787875.1 of Solanum virginianum. NCBI lineage: Eukaryota > Viridiplantae > Streptophyta > Magnoliopsida > Solanales > Solanaceae > Solanum > Solanum virginianum. The sequence goes on from DF358245.1 coordinate 103,703, forward strand.
ATCACAATGCCTTCACTGGACCTCATGAATTCAATGCCCAAGAAATACTTAAGCTCCCCCAAGTCCTTAATCTTGAAGTGGCTGTGCAAAGTGTGTTTGGTGTCTGCAATCAGTGCTGCATCATTTCCTGTGATCAAAAGATCATCAACATACACCAATACTATCACCAGTCTGTCACCCTTCCTTCTTTGTAAATAAAGAGTAGCCCAAATGACTTTGTGAATATCCAGAGCCTAGAAGTGCCTCAGTCAGCTTGGCATTCCATTGTCTAGAGGCTTGTTTAAGTCCATAAAGTGACTTTACCAGCTTACATACAAGATTTTTACCCTTCTCAACTCCATAAAAACCTTTTGGTAACTCCATGTAGACTTCCTCAAGCAAATCTCCTTGTAGAAAAGCATTGAAAACATCCATTC
>DF358244.1:4086-22732 GCA_000787875.1 Solanum virginianum
CAGTTTGGAACTTATCTATTTTCAAATCTCTATTTATTCAATTCTTCATTTTAATTTATTTGTGTCCCTAATTCACCAGCAAAGTGCAAGACAAGGCAACTTTGGGCATCATGTGAAAAGAGGAGCAACAGTCGTTGGGTAACGATAATAGCTCATGGCCTGTGTCAATATTTTGTTATCTTCTCTCATTTACACAGAAAAAGACAAGTCAAAAACCTGAAGAGACCAGTTCATGAATGATCACAAAAACTTAGCTTGTTTAATTTGAATCTGACGTGAAATGTTGATGCACTTCCCCAGAATTTCATTCACAATCTAAAAAACATGTTTTAATTAGTCCATGCAAGATATATAATTATGCCATTAGCTCTTTATTCGAACTCACTCTATATACAGTATTCGAGTCCAGTATTACAAGTGAAAATATAACAGTGATGACACATTTAACTGATAGAAAGAAGAAGATGATCGGAATCATTGGAGCTGGTGTGAGCGGCTTCTTGGCCTGCAAATACTGCCTTTCCAAAGGATTCGATCCAATTGTATTCGAGACAGAGAGTAGCATTGGGGGTGTATGGAGAAAGACTATTGGGAGCACAAAGCTGCAAACACCAAAAATATTTTATCAGTTCTCAGATTTCCCATGGCCCAATTCTGTAACCGAAATGTTCCCTGACCAGAAAACGGTGCTCCAGTACATTGAATCGTACGTAAATCACTTTGATTTACTCCGCCACATTCAGTTCAATAGCAAGGTGTTGAGCATAAGCTATCAAAGTGATAAAGGCAAGTGGAACGTCACCGTACAGGACACTCCAACCCTATTCACACAGATACAGGTAAAGGAAATGTGATGTTCATTTTCTTAGTAATTTGTTACCTCTCATAATCCATCACTTCTATGTCAAATGTCTCAATCTCAGGGTTGGTTGAAAATGGATATGGCCAATCCTTAAATTCCATGTCGTTCCATATTAATTCTTTTAACTCGAATCAACAAAGTTGGAATATACTACTTACGAAACAATATCATACATAATATATAACCTACCAAAAGGACTCTGATGTTAAAGTGTCTATTTGAAATAAGATATAATTAGAATGCCAAAATGAAAAATTGTGGCAAGTTTAAGACCGCTTATGTACAGGTATACCAAGTTGATTTTGTCGTAGTTTGCGTGGAAAGATTCAGCCAAGTTGCCAACGTCCCTGAATTTCCTCCAAACAATGGCCCTGAAGCTTTTGAGGGTGAAGTAATCCATTCTATGGATTATTCCCAAATGGACCCTATAGCTGCCACCAATTTTGTCAAAGGAAAACAAGTAGCCGTCGTTGGATTTCAAAAATCAGGAATGGACATTGCCATGGAGTGCTCTACAGTTAATGGTAAGCACTAGTTAGTTGACATCTTTCGCTTGATTTTTTGTTCGTTTATAAACATCAGATCAACTTTTGGGACTAATTAATTAAGGTTCCAGGGGTTGAATATCCATGCACAGTATTTATTAGTTAGGACACCGCACTGGAACCTTCCTGATTTTTTTTCCCCGGGGACTCTCCTTGGGATATCTCTACCTAAGTCGATTCTCCAAACTTATGGTGCATAAGCCTGGTGAAGGCCTTCTTCTAAGTATCCTCGCCACAACTCTTTCTCCATTGGTAACTGCCCATATGTCTATGCTACATCTCTGTTTTCTACTTTTCCTAAACTAATATATGCAGTGCCATTTCACAGACGTGGGCCTTGTCAAAATTTGTAGAAAGTTATATAAAACACAAAAACAGGCTTGCAAAACATGGAATAGTGCCAGAAGGCTTCTATGAGAGAGTTGAGGAAGGAAGCATCAAACTCATCAAGAAAGCAGAGAATTTTGTATTCCTGAAAGAAGGCATTGTGCTGGAGGGTCAAGCATCGGACATAGTCATACTCGCCACAGGCTTCAAGGGAATTGATAAGTTCAAACACATTTGCATTCATCCTCGGATTCCACAACTTGCAATCATTGGATTTTCAGAAAGCATAGCAAATCTATACACCTCAGAGATAAGGTGCCGATGGTTGGCAGAGCTTCTTGATAGAAAATTCAAGCTGCCTAGCGTAAAGATGATGGAAAAAGACATAGCAGAGTGGGATAAATACAAGAAGAGATATTCTTATAGGAAATATTACAGGAGATCGTGCATCACTGCATTGCACATTTGGTACAATGACCGACTGGGATGGAACCCAAGGAGGAAAAAGGGGGTTTGGGCTGAATGGTTCCAACCTTATGGGCCAATGGATTACGCCAGTTAAGAATAGAATAAATAATGAACTCTCTCTGCACACATGAATAAAATGAAGAAAGTACAACTTGTTTTCCTTATTACTCCTGCAAATTCAACACAATATACCTAAAATGGGACAAGTAATGAATTTGTGGGGCGGAACCGGCGAGGCTTTTGGCAGAAAAGGCAAGGACAAGTAATTGTTCCAATGTCATGGTACTGATTAAAGAAGAATCAAGACTCCTTTGATATTTTTCCTTAATTAAGGGATCCCGGTAATTAAATAAGGATAGATTGATACGTTTTGACTTCAATTATTAGCTATAGGCCCAGTTTGAATGACCAGAAGAAGGTTTTGGTTCCATCAATTCATTGGTTTGTAAGGATTTAGGAATTAGCCAGATTGCTATTACTAACAGATAACCAGCCGTCTACGACCGTAATATGAAATACATGTGATTATATACAAACATCTTTTTTTAAGTATAGGTCAATATATATGCCAGACATCACCATAAAAAATCGGAATAATTTATAAGACACATATACCGTAAGTTTTATTCATTAAATATATAACATATTTTTAATACATATAATATATTTCTTCGGGCTTTGTCAGTGTAAATACTATTTCTTCAGCCTTTATAATTAAAGCTAGCTTAATTTTTTTACAGTGACGAGAGAGAGCATAGACAAATTAAAATACATAATATTCCTGTTTGGTAGTATAAAATGGTAATGATTAAAGATAATAATTATTTATTAATTTAAAATTATGCACCCCAAAATAAAATGAAATTTCATCGGGAAAAAATGTAGTAGTCAAATCTGATTCTTGTTTCATTTGGAGACACAATAAGAGAATTTTGTTTATTCCGGGAAAAAATGTAGTAGTCAAATCTGATTTTTGTTTCATTTGGAGAGACAATAAGAGAATTTTGTTTATTCTAAAAGTAAAACTGGTAGATTTGAAACTATTGTAATTGCACATGTACTGGGTAGCAAATTCCTCCCACATCGGTGGAAGAGGAGAAGTAGAAACTAGTTCAATACAATCCATTAGTATGAGGTCTTTTGGAAGGTGTCCAAAAACAAATTCGTGAGGCTTTTGACCAAAACAAACAATATCATATTAATACGAGGTTGAGGTAAGGGTGCATGCGGTCCCCAACACTTTCTAATAGGGGCAGTATGATGAGGACACAACGGAGTATAAGACAACTAACATGTGGCCTTCGTTTCAGTTCGATCATGAGTGTTGTGCAATATGACAGAGAAGAGGAAAGACAATTATTTTATCGGAACGTTTCTACATCATATCCGTAACACACAAAATCTTCACATTCTTCCCTTCAGTATTAGTAGCTCATTCCTAGCAGTCAGGACTTGAGAATCCATCGCCATGAAACACTTTCCAAGCCTATCCAAACCGCCAAAACCAATACTTATCCCAAAAGAATTAAGAAATGAAGAGTTTTACAAAATAAAAGTGCCACGTTATTTTAAATTAGACAACACATAAAAATCTGATGAGAAAAATGAAATATGTGGGCACACGGAAGTAGCTATATTTTTATTTGCTATTACTTGTTAGAATTTATATATATCAGTTGTGGTTGATTATATATTTATCAATTCAAAAAATAAATTAGAAGAAGAGGTTATAAAAGTAGTCACAAAAAAAATTGAAAAAATAAATATGAAAATAAATTATATTTAATTTTCTTTTAATCTTTTATGAATTAATTTTTGACTTTAGATCACGAACCTTTTTTGAGTTATCCTTCATCCTTTGAATTACTATTTGACGTTAAGTATAAGATTCATTCAATATTTTTTGTTAAAATAAAATATTTGAATTAAATTTTCATTTTTTAACACACTAGTCCACTGATATTGTTTGGAAAAAATATCTCATTTCAGGAGAGAACTCGAACACATATGATTGGACACCAATTTTTAACTCTACTCAAAAGGAAAAAAAAATCAACATTCAGATAGGGACGTAAAAATATCAGCTAATCGGATTTGGCATAAACGAAATTATTAACTAATAAGTGTAATTTACAGGACATTTTTCACCTATTTCGGTACCTTACTTTTACAAAGATGAATTAGATATATAATTACGTCAATAGTTATTTATTGGAACTCTCTCTGTATAAGAGTATCAATCGGTATTGAAAAGCCCACAAATTAAGCAATAATGGCAAATTCAAATTTAAGTGATAGAAAGAAGGAGGTGATCGGAATCATTGGAGCTGGTGTGAGCGGCCTCTTGGCCTGCAAATACTGCCTTTCCAAAGGATTCGATCCAATTGTATTCGAGTGGGAGAGTAGCATTGGGGGTGTTTGGAGAAAGACTAATGGAAGCACAAAGCTGCAAACACCAAAAATTTTGTATCAGTTCTCGGACTTCCCATGGCCTGATTCCGTAACGGAAATGTTCCCTGACCAGAAAACGGTGCTGGAGTACATCGAATCGTACATAAATCACTTTGATTTACTACGCCACATTCAATTCAATAGCAAAGTGTTGAGCCTGAGCTACCAAGGTGATGGTGGAGAAGAGAATTTGTGGGGCGGAACCGGCGAGGCTTTTGGCAGAAAAGGCAAGTGGAACGTCACCGTACAGGACACTCCAACATTATCCACACAGGTAAGTACAGTGACCATATTATCCCTTTTCTCATCTTACTATATTACAAATCAAATTATCTTCCTCCAATTCTCTTGCACAAATATTTTATTAACGTAATTTTAATTATTGGAAACCATGAATCATTCACATATTTTCTACAAGATGAAATGTAATTAAACTTAATTTTTTAACACAAGCTTATGCATATATCTTTTTAGAATTTACTTCCAATTATATGAATCCATCACAGAAATCATTTTAAATAGCTCTTTACTAAAATAAATCATATTCATATAATTAGAACAAAGCGAAGGTGGAGTCTTCCATTCAAATGGTTACACGTATATTTTATTTTTCATCCAAGTTTATATATTTATCTTTTTAATTTGCTTTTTCTGTTTAAACTCCAACTTAATATATATATTGCTCGAACTCTTCAAAAGTGTCAGTAGGTGCATATTGAATTCGCCAAAATAGTATATTTTTAGAGAATTCGACACAAATACGATATTGAAAGTAAAGAATCCGCGCAACTTAGCTTAATATACGATATAATTTATTGTATTTTAGATGTGCAAAGATGGATGGTAGTCCATGTTTTTCTTTTGAGCTAATCGTTATTTTTATTCAGATTTTTTTAGTACAAATTTGATATTAATGTATGAACTAGGTAAATAGCAAAATAGAATAAACAAACTGAAACAAAAGAGTACATACTTAGCTACAATTAAGTAGCTTAACCAAACATTAAATATTAACATGGATGTTTTGAGAATAATTATAGAAATTCCAAATGATTTGTGAAGAATATATCAAAAATACTATCAAATCGTTTTTTCTAGACTGTCAAAATTTTATTTGGATTTGAATCTTATTTGAATTTCAAATAATAATAATATTGACGAGCTAGTGATATATATATTTATCTTCGTCACAGTGACAATCTAAAATAATTAATTTTGTAAAAATATACGTATTAGCCAAAAAATTGAAGCATTCCTTCAATCGGTCAAGTTTTACGTGTATGCAAAAAGGATTATGATTGCAACGAATAAACCCCTATCCACATTTGAGAAACTAACATTATCGATATATATATTCACTTCTTATATTAAAATAAATATTTCATTTATTTATTTTCATAAATGAAAAAATTTGACGTGCTATATTTTGTTTCTAATCCTGCAATATAAAATTTTAAATCTATATAAATGATAATTTAGTTAAATATACTTTAATCTAAATTTTCTAAAAAAATGCATCAAGGCAATATGAACTAAATAACTTGAAATGAATCTTAAAAGATGCATAAGATCAATATGAATTATGTAATATAAAATGGAGAGAATAAGATTTTAGACTATAAAAGTATGCCGGGATGAAATTTATCCGCCAATACTGCAATATTTGTGATGGATTAATCAACATTTACATTTTATTAGTACAAGGTCAGATTAATAAATTATTCAGGAAACCATTAAGCTCTATTTGGGATTAAGAAAGTTATTACAGTATACATTCATTAAAAAGAAAAAGAAATCCCATTGAACTGGGAAAATGAAAAGAGAAGTCATTTCATTACATGTTTTTTTTTCTTTTGTGGGTGAAGCAATTTGTTACGGTACTATCTTTGTCCCAATTTAAACTTATAATTTTTGAATATGTAAATTTTAATTTTAAAATAATAATGAATTAGATCTACTTTTAACTTAATGTTAAATTAACTCTCGAGAAGCGAGAGGTGTCAGGGAAGGAAGGAGTATTATCTACAGGAAAGCGCTAACCTATAAATTAGGCACAAATCCATACTTGGCAAGTAGTATTACTTAGTTTATCTGTTTAACTAAGGTATATTCTCCTACTTATTTATTATTACTGGAATAGATAGCCTAATTTATGAAGATGTGATACACAGAAAGTAATATTGAAATATTTTCCTCTTTATTATTGGAGCAACATTAAAATAATTAAAAGGAAGGAGAGTGTTGTTTGTAACCTACACATTAGCCAGCTTAATCAATAATTATAGTTGATGTGCGTAACTATTTTGATAAAGAAATGAGGTAGTTAAAATCCTGATTCAGCTATATGTTTGTAGGTATACCAAGTTGATTTCGTCATAGTTTGCGTGGGAAGGTTCAGCCAGGTTCCCAACATGCCTGAATTTCCTCCTAACAAAGGCCCCGAAATTTTTGAAGGTGAAGTAATCCATTCAATGGACTATTCCAAAATGGAACCCAAAACTGCAGCCAATTTTGTCAAAGGGAAACATGTAGCTGTAGTTGGATTCCTTAGATCAGGACAGGAAATTGCCAGGGAGTGCTCTACAGTAAATGGTAATTAGTTACTGTTTGTCATCGAATATATATCACCTTGTTTATTCTTGGGCTTAACGTTGCAGGGATTGAACGTCCATGCACAGTATTAATCAGGACACCACATTGGAACTTTCCTGATTATTTCCCATGGGGAATCCACTTGGGATATCTATACCTAAATAGATTCTCCGAGCTTATGGTGCATAAACCTGGTGAAGGCCTTCTTCTAAGTCTCCTCGCCACAACTCTTTCGCCATTGGTAATTTATTTTCTCTCCGAGTTTATGCATATATCCATCTCATTCTTCCTTTCTCAAGTTATCACCATCCATCCCAAAGTTATGATAAGTCGTTTCAAAGTTACTACACTCATATGAATTCTGGTCTTCCTCTCACCAAACTAACCTGTGCGTATAAATTTTACAGAGGTGGGCCGTGTCAAAATTTGTAGAAAGTTATATAAAACACAAAAATAAGCTTGCAAAACATGGAATGGTGCCAGAGCATAGTTTCTTAAACGATTTGAGTTCATGTACACTTGGTGTAGTGCCAGAAGGCTTGTATGAGAGAGTTGAGGAAGGAAGTATCAAACTCATCAAGAAAGCAGAGAATTTTGGATTCTCGAAAGAAGGTATTGTGCTGGAGGGTGAGGCTGAACCGATAAAATCGGACTTAGTCATTCTAGCTACTGGCTTCAAGGGAATTGATAAGCTCAAACACATTTTTGAATCACCAAAATATCAGCAACTCATAGCAGGCTCAGATGATTCTGCTGCAATCCCCCTTTATAGGTGAGTACATATGCATATATAAAAGAACACTTTTTCAAAGAAGTATTACATATGAAAATTGATGTTATTTATCAGGGAATGCATCCATCCCCGAATTCCACAACTTGCAATCATTGGATTCTCTGAAAGCATAGGGAATCTGTACACCTCGGAAATTAGGTGTCGATGGCTAGCAGAACTTGTTGATGGAAAATTCAAGGTACCTAGCGTCAAAGCGATGGAGAAAGACGTAGAAGAATGGGATAAATACAAGAAGAGATATTCTTATGGGAAGTACTACAGGAGATCATGCATCGGTGCATTGCACATTTGGTACAATGACCAACTCTGCAAGGACATGGGGTGGAACCCAAAGAGGAAAAAGGGGTTTTGGGCTGAGTGGTTCCAGCCTTATGGACCAGTGGATTACACCGGCTAACTCTTTCAACAATATTCAACCCTCTTTACCTGTGTCTCAATTTTTCCTCATTGCTTCTCTGCGGATGATGTATCATATTGTTCTATTTTGATAAAAACAGAGCAGCATTTTCCTCCATTCCTATAATTGATTCTACGATTGCTTCTCATTCTATTTTTATTCCATTTATTTTTACTTATAATATTTAGATTTCACACACTCATTTAAAAAATTGTTTCACTTGATAAGTAAAAATTCCTTGTCATTAGCTATTTATAGACTAGGTAGAAGGCAATTCAAACTCTCTAAATATTGTTAGACCATCTCCAACTCAACACCAATGTTTACATCAAAGCCTATTTTGATGTAAAATTTGATGTTTGAAAGCATCAAATTCTACATTACTTTGATATGAGAATATATAGTGTTATCCCAGATTGAGTACAACACTATTCATCACATCAATTCACTTTATCAAGTATTTTATATTCTTTTAATTCCAAAGCTCTATTGGATCAGCAATACCATTCAAATTCATTGATAATTTCACTTTTATTTGTATTATTCATTATTATGTATAATATATAATATTTACTAGCAATTTATATTATTTTCTTTGTCTCATTGTTTTATGTGACACGTTTTTTTTAATATGTCTAAAAAAGAATGTCATTTTACTTAAATTGAAAATAATTTGATTTTAAATTTATTTTTTTACCCTTGATGAAATGATTCTTAACCATATAAATATCTAAAAATAGTTTTAAATCACTAATTTCAAAAGTCATCCTTTTTTATTTGCTAGCAATTTATACAATTCAAATTGAACTTTCAAATCAAATTTGAATTTTTTATAAAAATAATTTTTAAAATTTCTTTTGGGGTTCGGGGGGCGGTTAGGGGTGTCCGGGTAGGGATAAGGTAAAAAAATATAATTTTTTGAAATATTGGAAATATTTAAAAAAAAATTTAAATATTTTTATGGAGTGGGGGTGGGGGGTTTTGGTTAGCGGGGTCGGGGAAGAGGTGGGATAAAAAAAATGAAATTTTCAAAATTTAAAATAACTTTTTTAAAAGAAATTAATTTTCTGGAGGGACTGGTACGAGAATGGGGTAGGGGATGGCATAAAAAAATTAAAATTTGAAATATTAAAATAATTTTTAACTTTTTTTTGTTTGGGGTGGGGTGGGATTGGGGCTGGTAGGGGTTGGATGTACACGGGGTAAGAAAACAATATAATAATTTGAGGTTGGAGGAGAATTTTAAAAAATATTTTCTTTTTTATTTCTGCAAGGTAAGTCGTCATTTTTCTTAAATTTAGAGAAAATAAGTTGATTTAAAAAATATTTTTAAAAAAAACTTAAGCTAATCAAATATGTAAAAATTGAAAAACATTTATCGAACAAAGTATTGACATCAACAATAATAACAACATACACGGTGAAATTCATAAGTGGGGTCGAAAAATCCTTGTCTCATCACTATAATATAAAATTTAGTGTTATTGAAAGTAGTCGAGGAGATTGCAAGGACATGGGATGGAAAAAGGAGTTTTGGACATGGGCTAATATAAAAGATGGATCCGATATTTAAAGTTTGTCGTTTTTTAAACAATGTAATTGGACTCTGAAATTGATTGAATGTCATAATCACAACTCAACACATTTGAATGAGTCCCTTCAGTTCCTCTCATACAAAAGTTCATCATACCTGGAATGGACCCCACCACGTTACAATTCATTCTTCAATAATGCACAAAATCAGCATAATCTTCTAACCTATTTTTTAATTCGGAATCAACTATAATAAAACGACAACTTCTGTTTAATTCCTCATAATATAAACTCACAAGTCAAACACGAGGCAATGAGATAATGTTTTAATATTCAATCAATCTTTTGTTAGTGGGATCCCTCCAACCCATCCTTTATTCTTTCCAGATTTGCTGACACGTTCAATCAACCCACTTAATCAATTATCCAATCCATTTTTATTTTATTAAAATAATCAGAAAAAAATTTTAATACGTAACAAATAATACCTCTCTAAAATGTATTTTATATATTAAATTGAAAAATATTATAATATTAGATTTTTTGCTTTAGACTCGGGATAATGGAAGCAATAATATAGTTTTACACTCAAAATCTTCTCACCCAAAATTATTATACTATTCCAATTGAAACTAAATTTATGTTAGCTACTCGACTCTCAAATAGTAACTAGTAAGCTACGAGGTATTCCAATAATATTAGGGTAAAAATCTACCAGTATAGTAGTAGATATTTTTTCCTCTCTCTTATGTATTAATTAGATACTTAAATTAAATGGACTTGGTTCTTTAGTTTCATTTTGATTGATTTCTTTCCGCTCCTGATCTAAATGATATTTGTTTTCTTTGTTTTATATTATTTTATCCTTTCATAAAACAATAATATTAATCTTATTCTTGTTTCCTTTCAATTTTTTCTTGATCCTGACCTTTTAAACAATAAAAATGTCTAGAAAATTTTTGTCTCATACACAAGTATGATGCATTGTGTTATATTTTTTTCATTTAATAAAGAATGATCTGGTTTACTTGACATGAAGTTCAAGAAAATGAAGAGAACTTTTTAATTTTGTAGTTCTAAATTAAGTTATATCAAATATACCAAAAAAAAACCCTTAATCTTTTATCTTTAAACATATCACGTGAAAAACTGAAATTAAAATATTACCAAAAAAAGAAAGAAGTCATTATTTTTTAAACAGACTAAGAACGAAAGGAGGCCATTCTTTTTTAGACCCAAACCATCCGAGCCAAATCATAATTTTAAAATAATTTTTATAATTATTTTTTTAAAAAATACCAAAAATTTAATCCGAACCATACGGGCCAAAGAGTAACCGAGATAATGGAACTATTTGGAAAAAAACAATCTTAACAATAATAACATACCTAGGGGTCCATAAGTGAGGTTTGGCAAGGATAAAATATATGTAGATCTTACCACTATTTCAAAAGTAAAGAGGTTGTTTCCTAGGAACTATCATCTCAAAAAATTCATAAGCAAAATAAACTAGATATGACGAAAAAAGAAAAAGGAAAAGAAAAGGAAGAACGACTAATAACGAAAAGTACGTAATAGCATGTATATACGATAAAATTAACATATATAAGAGGAATAATGGTAACATAAGATATAAAGATGCGACTAATATTACTATCCTACTACACCCCAAGGCCAGACATCAACGTAGCCCTACTAATCTATTAGTCTGCTACTCTAATTCTCGACCTCCACTCTTTTCTATCTAAAGTCATGTTCTCGGTGAGATCAAGTTTCGTCATGTCTTGTCTGGTCACCTCCCCCAATACGTTTTCGGTCTACCTCTACTCTTTCGTAAAATTAACATAAGATAAATTTTATGAAATAACGGATCTAACCGCGATGTTACAATTACCACCCATCATTGTTCATAAAGCAAAAACAGAAAACTATTCACAAATTATTACGTTCCAACTATTTTTTTCTAAATTCAGAATAACGTATAATGAGGAAATCGACGCCGAATAAAGTGTATTGTCTATATCGACCTGGGCAAGTAGTATTTTTTTGTAGTATATATTTATTGATTGTTACGTGTCAAAAAACTATTCGTTCCGCTTCATGTTATTCCATACTTGTAGTAATTTATTTTAAGATTAATTTAGTAAATCCACTGTAATAAAAAATATCTTAAGAATTGCGTCTTAGTGTTATAAATAGCAAATGGTATTCCTAAATATCAACATTCAATCCACAGGTTTAGAGTAAGAGAGAAGAGTGTGGGTTGCCATGGCAAATTGTGATAAAAGGAAGGAGGTGATAGGGATCATTGGAGCTGGAATCAGTGGTCTCTTGGCCTGCAAATACTGCCTTTCCAAAGGATTTGATCCAATTGTGTTTGAGTGGGAAAGTAGCATTGGTGGTGTTTGGACCAAGACCATTGAGAGCACCAAACTGCAGACACCAAAACCCCTTTATCAATTCTCTGATTTTCCATGGCCCGATTCCGTAACAGAAGTCTTCCCTGACCAGCATACGGTGCTCCAGTACATTGAATCCTACGCACGTCACTTTGATTTGATTCGCCACATTCACTTCAATAACAAAGTATTGAGCCTGAGCTATGAAGATGGTGGCAAAGGCAAATGGAACCTCACTGTACAAGACACTCGAAACCTATCCATAAAGGTAGCCTCGTCAACATCTCTCTACTTCTAGCAAGTAACCTTTTAATGGTACTGTAGTATATAAATACACGCTTGGTTGTTCAATTCCAATGGACAAGATATTGATAAAATGGATAACTGTAGGTATACCAAGTTGATTATGTAGTAGTTTGTGTGGGAAGGTTCAGTCAAGTCCCAAACATCCCTGAATTCCCACCAAACAAAGGCCCCGAGGCATTTGAAGGCAAAGTAATCCATTCAATGGATTATTCAAAGATGGACTCTACAACTGCAACCAACTTTGTCAAAGGAAAACAAGTAGCCGTCGTTGGATTCCAGAAATCAGGAATGGACATTGCCATGGAGTGCGCCACAGTCAATGGTAAGAGGCGAGTTCAGGATTTGATGCTATTAGTATTCTTCCATCTACTCTGTACCTCTTAAATTGTTATTTTAGAGTAACAATCAATTTTGCAGGGGTTGAACGTCCGTGCACAGTAGTAATCAGGACACCACATTGGAACGTTCCTGATTATTTTCCGTGGGGATTCCCTATTGCAAAACTCTATTTGAATAGATTCTCTGAACTCACGGTGCATAAACCCGGTGAAGGCCTCCTTTTATATCTCATGGCTACAATTCTCTCACCTCTGGTAATTGCTCTTATCTAATTATATTATATACTCGACTACTCCAATTACTAACTCATATTACTGATCGATTAAACAGAGGTGGGGCTTCTCAAAGTTTGTGGAAAGTCATATAAAACACAAGCTCAGGCTTTCAAAACACGGGATGGTTCCAGATCATAGTTTCTTAAACGAATTGAGTGCCTGTTTAATTTCTACCGTGCCCGACGGCTTCTACGACAGAGTTGAGCAAGGACGTCTCAAGCTCAAGAAAGCAAAGAGTTTTGGATTTACTAAAGAAGGCATTGTGCTGGAGGGTCAGGCCGAACCGATTAAATCCGACATAGTCATACTCGCCACAGGCTTCAAGGGAATTGATAAGATCAAGCACATTTTTGAATCACCAAAATATCAGCAACTCATAGCAGGCTCAGATTCTGCCGCAGTTCCCCTCTATAGGTGAGTAAATAAAAGAACATCTTTGTGTGTATTTCCATATGAGAATAATTATAACTCTGGAATATTATTATCAGGGAATGCATTCATCCCCAAATTCCGCAACTGGCAATCATTGGATTCTCAGAAAGCATAGCAAATCTATACACCTCAGAAATAAGGTGCCGATGGCTGGCAGAGCTTCTTGATGGAAAATTCAAGCTACCTAGCGTAAAGATGATGGAGAAAGACATAGCGGAATGGGATAAATACAAGAAGAGATACTCAAAGAAGTACTACAGGAGATCATGCATCGGCGCATTGCATATTTGGCACAACGACCAACTCTGCAAGGACATGGGCTGGAATCCTAAGAGGAAAAAGGGTCTTTGGGCTGAGTGGTTTGAACCTTACGGACCAACGGATTACACAGGCCCAGTATAAGATCAGCACCCAAGTTTCCCTTCCCAGGCTTTCCCTTTGTTTTCAATTCTTCCTCACATTCTACTTATGTTGTAAAAGTGTGATTTGTGGTTGCTCTCCCTTTCTCATTGAACATAAAAGCTTAATGATTTCAACCAGGAAACCTTTTACACATCAGTTTGACACTCCCTTCCTTTTAATCTGGGCAACACTAAGGTAGAATGACGATACGACATTGATCTTTGATAGGCAAGGCTAACACACACAACCAAACAGTACAAAACTCATCCAAATTATTTTGCAAAGAAAGGCCATTCAACATGTTTTTTGTGTACAAGTAGTTTGCAAGACCATTAGGGATTGATTGACCTCGAGAAATTCAAGGGATGCTAGCAGAGCTGACTTCTTAGCCAGGATGCCGAACATCACACAATTCATCTAAAAGCAAAAAGTTACATGGCATCAGGAAGCAATGTCAATAAGTATATACACGGTGGTTCCAACATATGTACATAGGCCAGACCAAGCCACAAGGCATTATTACAGTCATGATGAATCTTCTTTAAAAAAAAAAAACTAACTTAAGTGGAGGGGTAAAAGGAAAAACAATAACTAAGAAAGCAGGTACACATGGAGGAAAGCGACTCAGTAAATCCTATTTTCAGAGAAAAAGAGAACATCCAAGAAAGCTGAGTTAGCTAGGAATACGAAAGGAGGTTTCGTAAGTTTCAAAGATCTGAAATTTATCCAGTCAATTAATAACCTGAAAGAGAACGTGGAATAGAAAGATTAATAACCAGAAAATAACATTTATCAACTGAATAGCAGCCCTGGACTATCTAAAAATTCTGGATACAAAGTAAACTAAAAATAAATAAAGCAAGCTAATGGATTATAATATGTATTGTGTAGTTCAAAACTGCTACTAATATTCATTGCTTTAGTACTAAGATAGCAGACCATCATTTCAAAACTGCATCAGATAAACTAATTGTCTGACATCACTATGACTTCAAGTTGTATTCGTCCAATACCAAGGTTACCATATATTTTCAGGTTTGCTCCAATTAATTAGTTATGCATCTATTGTAACACAGTACATTCAGCGACTGTCATGCAGAGCCAACAATGTAGGAACTTGTTATGCGCAGGATGATAAAGTTTCATCAAAACCTTATTGCTATACCTTTAGCTTCATTTGTGTCACAATGCAGAAACCACCAAGGACTTTCCTTTGACAATAACCTGAATACAAAAATCATGTGATATAACTGGAGATTTGAAATTTTCAGTTATTCAAACTGCTAACACACTAGCACGAGCAGTGATCATCTAGAATTCCTGAAACATCATGCATATCTAACATTAACTCGTTAAAAGCCTCCAATCTCCACTTGAAATCAACAGTGTTTATTGCTGAATCAATGGAAAATACCTCTCAAAAGTCAGAACACAGATGAGGAACTACACACAGCATTAGAAGAATCTTGTCCAGGAAAAACATGAAACCACATATGTATTTCCACAAATGCAGAGTTCTAGTTTGCATGCAAGGAGGAGGAAAATGGAGAGTGTTCATTACCTGATAAACCCAGCCATCGTGCGTAATCCCATGAAAAGGGTCAATCCCAGCCAAACACCAGGAAGACCAAGAAGTCTGGGAGCACAAAGCAGAAATCCAGATGATATTGCCCCCACCAGCATCTGTATGACAAAGAAAGAGAACGACCTGTGTGAATATAAATATATATACTTGGTAAGTATCGAATCATAATGCACTACAGGCTTACCATGGAACGAGCTGCATAAGAGAAGTCTGAAACACCATAATGCAGGCCATCAAATATGAATGCAAGAGCATTTATTGGCTGACTGGCGCTGACAAACTGCAGCAATTTTAAAATTTTAAACTTTGTTTCTAAGCAAACACCACACTCTTAAGAGAAAAATTCAAAGATAAATCATTGATAAATTAAATTTAACGAAATACTCTCCAAAGGTATAAAGACATACCAATAAACCTGTACTAACCACACCTAGCACCTCTGTGTCCTTGGTAAATAAAGTGGATAAAGAGCCAAAAGAAACACCCAATGCAGCTGCCAAAAAAACACCTACAACTAGCCCTATCTGCAAATTATAGGTCCAAACTCATACTAATTACTGTAGAGCATCTCACTATTTGCAGAGCTCAACGGCACAAAAAAGAAGAGGGAAGCACAAACCTTTAGAACATAGTGTGTAATTTCGGTTGCTACCATGTAATCACCTTTTGATAAATAACTAGCAACCAGCGCCTGGAAACATAGTAAAGAGTAGTTGCCTCAAACTGAAAAATTGTGATAAGATGCAAGCGATCAACTATTACTGGTCAACTCCCATAATATATCATTTGACTATGGTATTTGAAGCTTTGAAGCACCAGAAGTAGTTGCCGATTCAAACATGATGCACCCACCATAAACAAGAAAAACAATTGATATAAGCATATGGGATAAATAAACATACACAAAAAGACATGTAGGTTTTGACGTAGGAGGTACAAGAGAAAAGAGAAGTTATGATTAGAATTAGACCCATGGGGATAAAAAGGATTTCATTTATATCAATTTACCTGTGCAGATGCAGCCAGTGCATCTGTGAGGAGAGAGACAGCTAGCCAAACCTGTAAGCATATTTGGTGAGCAGCCATCGCTACAGCACCTTGACGGGCAGCCATTGATGTAGCAAGTGTCATTGTGAAAAGGACAGAAAGAGTTCTTCCGATGATCTTTGATAGGCAAGGCTAACACACACAACCAAACAGTACAAAACTCATCCAAATTATTTTGCAAAGAAAGGCCATTCAACATGTTTTTTGTGTACAAGTAGTTTGCAAGACCATTAGGGATTGATTGAACTACCATGAGAAGTATACAGACACGAAACACAACAAACATCAAGAGATAGTTGTGGTACATGTACAAAGGTGAGCTTGTTAATCAAATAGGAGGAATCTTGGAGTACGACTCAAGAGTAACACTCACCAGATTTTAAATAGCCACCAAATTGCAGCTCTTCAAATTTTGGAGGTAATATCATTACTCTCTGATTTAAATACCACATCATAGAGAAGGCCACTAGGTATCTAGAAAATTGAAGCTTATAAGTAATTCAACATATAAAAATATGGAGAATTGATTAAAAGAACAAAAGCATAAGACAGTAGACAAGAAAAGAAACATGATTAGAAAGACTAGAGAGGAGTACATACTGTGAAATGACAGTGGATATGGCAGCTCCAGACACACCCAAGCCGAAGTAGTACATAAGTAAGGGAAACAAAAATATAGCTACAAAGTTTCCAACGCCTGCACTAACAACATGCTACATCACAACAAAAGTATGACTAGAACTCCATTAACATATCCAGGAACAACAAAGAATTGCATTCGTAAATTACATCAAATTTCATTGACAGGCGGCTTTAAGAAGGGGGAGGAAAAACCTACCTTTTTGGGCATTTTTCCTGTATAACACTTAAACAAGAATCATTTTCACTATCAAATTATTTATTTAACAATAAACATCGATCAGATAATATTCCATTATCAAAAAGCTTTAGATTTTACCCCTCCATTTTATTGTTTTATCACACTTCAGGGATCAAACGAAGTTTACATGACCACAAGTTTATGACTTCATCAACCATAATAACAACATACCCAGTGAAATCCCACAAAGTATAGAATAAGGAGGGTAGAGTGTACGTAGACCCTACCACGACCTCATTGAGATAGAGAGACTGTTTCTTAAAGACTCTCTGCTCAAATGTATCCACCCCAAGTAAAAAAGAAAAACAATAATTATAGAATAACGGCTAAACGAAGAGAAATATCAATTCTACAAGAAAAATAAAAATGGCAAAATAATCAAAACGTAATAACAACCCATGACAGGTTAATCCTATGACAAACATAAAACCGTCACTCCTACCAACATTCTACCCTAATACGCGACCTCCACCCCTTTCCATCTAAAATCATATCTTCAATGATATGAAGTTGCGCTATATCCTGTCTAATCACCTCTCCCCAATAATTTTTCGGTCTACCCCTCTGCGTAGCCCCCAAGTTCAACCTCTTGCACGTCCTAACTAAGGCGTTGACAGTTCACTGCACACGTCCAAACCATCTCAGTCTCGTTGCTCTCATCTTGTCTGCCACAGGGGTCACTCCCACCTTCTCCCAGATAACCTAACTCCTAATCTTGTCACTCTTAATATGACAACATTAAGCGTAAAAAAATATTTGTATGAAATATATAAAAAATATTTTTAAGTAATATATAGATATTATTTTTTAAGAAATAAGGATCAGGTAGTTTTCATTAAGACCACAAATTAGATAGTTTGACTTTGCACTCTGAACCCCTCATTCTTGTTGAAACAGAGGGAGCATCTAAGAATTGCCAACAAAAGGATACTGAACGGACAAGGATTCTCTTTTGACTCAAATTGCTGATTAACTTCTGATCGTCAAATTATTCTTTTTTTTTTTTTTTTTTT
>DF358244.1:22775-71664 GCA_000787875.1 Solanum virginianum
AATTTTTTTTTTTTTTTTTTTTTTTTGGAAATTGTAACATAAAATTATTCATTTTACTATTTGAACTCTCAAGTAGAGAATATAGCATTATCCACTGAACTGAAAATTGTTTGTTGCAAAAGCTTTACTATGCAACAAGAGGATAAAAGAAAAAACTTGAAGCCGAGGACGATGAAAAAGATTTATTCGTACATCACAAGACAGAGAGTTTGTATTTCTGAGCGCAATAATAGTTCTGATAACGTGAAGTCCATCACAAAAGCAATAAAAATTTTGGGTCCTTTTTAATAGAGATTCAACTATCACTTAACAGTTTGCACAGAGTAAGGAAACTAATTTTTAATCTCAGCTGACCCGAGACTTCAAGAAAGATGAAAAATGAATTTGATCTATTCATCTACAGAAATCAATAAAAGGTTGAGAATTTTCTGGAAATTTAAGCTTTGGTTAAAGTCTATAAACAGAAACTATATAAAAAGGCAAAAATACTTGTAACAAGAATCTCTACAAGTATTACCAGAAATTGGATTAAATTGAATTTATTCTATTAAGTTTTAGGTGTCTCAGGATTTAGAATTGATCTGTAGTCTTGTAAAATTCAACTCCACTCAGCCTACAATAAGGCTATCTGCCAAACTAGAAGACACTTTTCTCATTTAATTCAGAGGAACCGTTATCAGAAATGAAGGAAAATAAGCTCAGACAGGATGGAAATTCTGTTATTTTATATAACTATTTTGGAGGAGAATTGGGTTAGTCTATTTATACTCTCAATGTAAGACTCACTCAACAAAATGGTGTAATCACAGAAACTCTAGCAAGCACTCAGCTTTCTTATAGAGAATAATCTCCAAGTTGCAGTGTCACTAAGAACCGAACAATTAGCTAAGAATAATCCAACTAACAAATTGAGAGATATGCAGGTAATCATAGTGCTTCTTTATTTTCTGCAAGGAACCACCTTTAATTAAGTAAGAGCCTTCTGTAGACTGATATATAAATGGTTGGACTCCAAGTAAATTAGCGAACATTTCAAACTTAATTTTGTTACTTTACTGTAAAAGAGAGACATTAAGACTATACTAAAACAAAAATAGCATATAATACACAAATCCGCCTAGCTTATTGTACATACTGAACAAACTCAAGTGCAACTAAGCAATTAAATTAAGAATACAGTGATCAGAGGAGAAGATATATATGAGTTAGATGACAAAGATGTTCCAGGTTAATTAGAACACTGTCGAACGGTACATTGCCTGCCACAAATTTAGGATACCCAAAAGTTGGAATTTATATATCAGAACTGCATAAATGAAAAAAGAAGAATGGATATTTGGCAAGAACTATTATCACTTAAAACAACCAGGGTTCAAAAACTTGCCTAAACAGAAGACTGGAGTTTTTGTATCCTTAAATCCACGGAATATGCCTTGAAGGGCCAAGGAAACTACAAATGCAGGAGCACCAACAGCACGCAGAGCAAGAAACTGTTTTGCTGTAACTCTCATAGGTGAAGTCTACAAACAAAACAATTTTCGTGGTAAGAACTCATAGGAAAATTATTATCCGTAATCTTTATGCATGTACACAACGATGTGCATTTGAAGGGCCTGCACGACGAGAAGAATATTTTGATGAAATAAATTAGGAAGCCACAAATAGCTTTGCTATATTCCTAATCAAACATTGCCTTAGAAGTCCTCAGTATTTTTTCTCCTCCAATTAACCATTTGAGAATTTAGTTATCCTAAGAAGAAGCCTAGTCTTCCTTAGCCTAGAAGTGCAACTGTTGTTACTACTAAGCACAATTAGCTAAATAACAAAAAACAACTCAATCCACTCAAGTTGCAAACATGATTATTACTAAAATGAAAAACTTAGACAACACAACTGAGTCAAACTAAATAGGTAATGTGTTCCTTGAGATGGAATACACTATTATTTTACACATTCAGATTATAAGCAGACATCATCAAAATTACAGAGGTTGATATAAGTTGCAACCTAGCCTAATGATTGTAATTTCACTCTGCACCCAGATGGTGCATCTACCAATTTCATAAAGGTCTCTCTCTCAATTGACTTCCGCTTTCCCTATTAACAGGCCCATCCTTCCCAAAAAAGAAAAAAGGAAAAGTAGAATTAAAAAGTAGTCAGTAAAACCAAACAAATTTTGACACGGAAAAATAAACATAGAAGTTGTATGAGTTATAAATTAGCCAGGACAAAAATGGTCTCTTGTGAGCCTCATTTAAAACTTTTCCTTCTTCAGGACATTATGTGCACTAACGTGCTGAATGCATACTTTACACAAATGAAACCAAGAACAAAAAGAAGGAACTCAAATGAAGAAGTGAGAAAATATATATGCCATCATACGGATGATATGCCCATCCAACCAAGAAGTAGTTCAGAACCCAATGCCAAAGCCAAAGCTTCAATTATGCCGATGCCAACTGCTAAAACTAATGCGGTAGACACAGAAGAAAACTGATGTCTTTCTGCTACCCCAGTGGGAAGTCTACCATCAGTGCCTTTTGCCTCCTCTGCACAACACATAGACAAATGTATATCCATAAAAGTCGGAGCATGAGAAAGAAGATCAACTCTAGTTCAGTTGATACCTCAGCCATTATAACACAATGAATGAGAAAAAAGTCAACACTCCATTTACCTGACGTATAGACTTTGGTTGCATTCTTGGCAATGTCTTCAGCCACAAAAGATGTCGCAACACTGAGGAGAGGAATATTAAAAAGCTTTGATATAATGTTAAAAATTGACATTGAGACACCAGCTGAAGCTAATTCCACAGAACCTGTAAGACAGAAATAACTCCCAAGCTTCAAACAGTAACAGGAAAGAAGAGAGCATAAAAAAGCCAACACTCCCTCCACCCCTCAAAAAGGAAAAGGGGAAGAAACCTCAAAAAACCCCGTTTCCAGCTTCACTGGACGCAATGAAGAAAATCAAATTCTTTTAAAGAACACAGATGGGGAACATCATGCTCTTCTGGTCATGAGCTGAAGGTTCGCACACAATTTAAAAAGTATAGAAACTAAAGTACTTCTGGTGGCCACAACAAAATGTTTAATAGCTCCAAGCATAACCGCTATGCCTACACCATAACAACTAGCTACAGAACTTGTCGTCCTCATTTGATGAAGTACCAGCATCAACGAATTAAGGGTCGTCCTTAATATAAGATCCTTAGTGATGAATTAGTGTTAGCTGTTGACATACGTTTTGCCCACCCCCCAAATAGAAGGTTTTTATACCAGTTCATCGGTGATCGCTGGAGATCACAAAATTCAACTAAAGAGTTACATAAAAATAATGAATGTGCAAAAGTTCCACCTTACCCAGACGTCCAATATAAGCAGTTTCCATTAACTGTGCCAAAGGGTCAATGGCCTGTCCAGCAATTGCTGGCAAAGACAGCATCACAAGCTCATGCCTGACATCCTTTGATTGAGATGAACCTGTAGGAGCCTCTCCTGCTGATTCACTTCTGGCATTTGTTATAATGGGTTCAGTCTCATTCAACTCACTGAAACCAAGGATTTGAGAAAAGAAAATTAGATCAGCAAAGGGAAGTGAAGGTTTAACCGGTTAAGTATCTTCATGCTTATGAGAATATTTGCCCGTACAACCAAAAGTAAATAATAAAATTACGATGATGATGTCGTCAAGAGGATGAGGACCATCAGCATGAGCTGACTTATCAAACTATCAAAAAGACAAATCATTAATGCCACGTGTCATGATTTAACCACATAAACTCAATATATATTGTAGCAAGCTGGAAAATCCATAAAGGGATTTAACATGTAAACATCAATGCATATATGGATCCTAAAACCCCTTCCCTACCCTCTTTTGCCGCAATGGATATGATCCACATCATAAGTTTAGAATACATTCTAGGGTCAGTTAAAATCTCTAAACTTCATCAATGAACCTAACCTCTGCAATAATTACTTTTGTTGTGTAATGCAGACAACAATTGTGAAGGCTATATAACTTAAATTTTTTCATAATTGCTAAAGTTCCCAAACCCAAGCAATTAAGCCAACAACTGCCCCTGCCCATTCTAGAAGGGCCTTCACTTGAGATACCAAAGCTGACAGAAGTACCAAGATCTTGGACAGGTAATAACCCTGTTACAACAATGTTACTGTAAATGTTCTGATGTAGGATGAAAGTAAAAGTTCAGCGCTAGATACAATGGAAACAGGACAGCATAATAGGGTGTGGCAAAGTGCAGCTGTTAATTGCAACCATCCTCAAGGGCAACACCAGGTTCTCTTTTTTAAGCAGCCAACTTTGATGTCAAGAAGCTTTGTAAAGCATAAACTACACCAGATACTCCTTGTTGGGGGGAACAATCTACAAAAATAACATGCCTAGTGTAATCCCACATGCGGGGTCTGGAAATAGTCTACCACAGGGAAATACCTAGTGAGAGATTCTTTTTGGTTTCTACCAATTCTAACTAGAAATTACTTAGACAACACTTCATAATCACAGGAAGAACACTCCAAGGTAGAAAGAGAGATTGAAGAAGTGACCCTGACAAGAGATTTAGTGAAAATAACTTATTCACGTTATTGAAGAATGACAAAAAGTCCCACATTGGTGGTTAATGAGATGGGTGGACTCCTTATAAGGCTTAGGCAATCCTCTTTTCTTTGAGCTAGCTTTTGGGGTGTGAGTTAGGCTCAAGACCTAATTTTACACACGTAACGATGGGGAAATGATCGCTACTAGGACCCTAATCATGTCTGCCTAGCATCAGAAAAAGCCACACTCCAGAAAACTTAAGTGAGCTCAGGGTCTTACTCTAGTTCTCCACTTGAGCTTGAGAAATCATCCATTCCTTTTACAGCAGTTGTATCCTGCAAATGATGATCTTCCGCAGCACTCTCTGAACTGAACTTATAACGGAACCTTAAAGATTTTTGCCTCCTAGGGTAGAAGACAGGTGAAGATGAAAATCTTTTGCTTTCTCCAATCGATAAAGAACAATTTTTGCTACCATAAACATATTTCAAGCTGTTGTGACCGATTCTTGGAAAGGAATTGCAACGGCAGCGTGAGTATCTTAACAAGCAGCTTTTAGAAATCTCTTCTTTCACTTCCAATTGAGTAATCCCATTATACATCGCCTTAGTGGTCAATTGTGCAGCAGCCATTTTTATAAGCTTGTGTCCCTCACTTCATAATCAAATTAGAAGGACCTGATAGTCATACAAAAATGTTAAAGAACAAATATATCAGAATACAGCAACTGAAGAGAGTGAAAAAACAAGAACCGCTCCCAGCAGTTTAATCCTAAAATTAGCACTATGTATTTGTATAGTTTGGGGGGAGGAGAGGGGTGAATGTTTAAAAATGATGAAAAATTATACAAATTAACAACAGTAAGACAGTAACACTGTAACAGAACGAGAGAAAGCAGCACATTGATTTCCTAGAACAGGATTAATTGTACAGTTGAAGCTATACAGTATAAAACTACAGTTGAAGCTATACAGTATAAAACTCTACGCAAGATGGTAGTTTTTTTTTCTTTTTGAATTGTAGACTAGGATGATATCAAGGCGGCAACCTTTTCTCCCACTTGGACAAATTGTAAATCAGGACGGTACCTTCAAAAAATGCAATATGCTAACCTTCTTTTCCCTGTAATTCTGTAATGAAAAACAGAGGAGTAAAAAAGCGAATCGAACCCCCAATAGAAATAGTATTTTTTCAACGCACCAATGGTCATACTCAACTAAAAAGGTAGGAAAGAGTTAAGAGCAGATGGAATGGAAGTAAGGGAGGCCGAGGAGCCTCTCCTGCTGATTCACTTCTGGCATTTGTTATAATGGGTTCAGTCTCATTCAACTCACTGAAACCAAGATCATTGTACGTGTAAAAAAAAAAATTTAAAAAAAAAAAGGGAATTGGGTATCATACCTTGTGTGTCGGAGTCGAAAGAGGCTGCCGGCGGTAGAGGAGGCTAACCGGAATTATTGGGGATAGGCCGATGAGTCGGTAAAACCAATTTTGGCTCGTTGGACGTGACTTTCCATTGTGATATTCGCTCATTTTGCCGCCTCCAACCTTAATATTACTACTTCGACACTTTTTTTTTTTTGTTCGTTTAAAACTTACAATTGGACGAGCAAGGCTCCTAAAACCTATTTATTTTAAATAGAGTTTTCAATCAGAAGTCTTTTTTAAGAAAAAGAAAATGAGTAGTACTTGTCATCTTTAAAACAAGAAATTGGAAGAATAGCATAGTTTAAGCAAATTTTTCGAAATTTAATTTTTAATTTTTAATTCTTTTGGATTTTCGAAAGTTGATATTTGAATATGGTACTTCAAATTTTTGGATATTTGAAAAATTATATAGATATTAAAAAAAAAAAGTTTGATATGTTATCCTATCCATTAGACATGAATTTTATTCTAAGTCATTAACTTTTATCAATATTAGTGTAATTTGTACTGGTTCGATATTAAAAAGTTTTTTAGTTTTTGAAAAATAAATTTTAATTTGAAACTTATTTAAATATTTTAATTTTTTAAAATAAATACTTTTAATAGTAGATAAATTTGATCAGAGTATTTCTTTCACGTATTGATTGGATACAAAAAGATGCTTAATTTGATAGTAGTATAGTGTACAAGTTTAATTTTTTTTAAGCATATATGGTACAATATAAAATTGGCACACCATGCTTAGCTTAATTAAAATATTCTATCGTCTACCAGGTTGATTGATTTTGTTTTCCTGGGTATTGACCGAATTAGAAAACAAAGAAAAGAAAAGGCACGCAGTTCAAAATCACCATACTGAGTGAAGATGTAATAATGACATCTCCAACTCATTACACCACATTTTACACTAAAATGATATTGGCATTATTTTAGTATAAATTAACCTCAACATATTGCATAAAAATTATTTTTAATTATTATATTATTATTTTATATTTTATAAAATAGAATCTTTCTAAACATTTACCATATGTAATTCATATTCTTTTCTTTTATATTAGATATAAAATTATTTATATCATAACTTTAAATAATATAAATTGTTAGGACATATTATATTATATATAATAATAAATAATACAAATAAAAATGAAAATCATTAATGAAATTAAATTAAATAAATACTACATCATTAAAATATTTATTTAAATTCTACATAAATATTCAACTTTCTAGATCACTACTCCAATAAATGCTCTATTGATGCATGGTGTAGTTCAAAATGAGCTTATTGGTACTTAATTTTTTATGTTGAGCTAAAATTTTTTGAAATCGATAATTTTCATGTGTTGTCATTTCTACAATTGGAGCTGAACCTTCTATTGCATCTTGAATTTGTGCATTAAGATCACGCTCATCTTCAATCATCATTAAGTTATTGTTGTAATTTTTTAAAATTATTTTATTTTTCATACTTTTGAAATTATGATGTATTTTATATTTCAATTTTGATGTATGTCAATTATTAATATGTTGAATGTTTTATTATTTTAAAGTACATTATATTATTTATCTAATGATTATGTTTGCATCCTTAAATTTTGGGAAGGTTAATTGTAATTAAAATTAATAAAACATAATTTTTAAAAAAGTAATATATAAAAAAACTAACGTTTGTATCTAAAATTAACATTATAAAAATATTACTAATTAACTATATAAGAGAATTTAATCAAAACAATGATATATATGATATTAAATTAAAAAAATATTAAAATATTTTATAGAGCGAATTGGTACCACGACCAAATTTGGCACATTAAAGCTCCAAAATACTAAATTTTATATTAAACAAGGATTTGACGTAAAATTGGATGTTGGGTGGGAGGGTCTGTTCAGTTGTTTTTTGCGTTGGCGAAAATGATTATCACATCCCAACTGAAGAATACAAATCAAACCGACGTGGCATCCAGCAGAGACAAATGACAGGAATAGGTGTCTTAAGTGGGAAAAGAAAAAAGACATGTTGGTGGAAGAAAAAAAGTAGACCCTTTTACAGACTATAGAGTTATCTGAAATAAGAAACAGATAGCAACAGCAACCAGAATGATATTCCATCTCCATGCCCCTGCCCTCATTCTAGAAGCGCTGTTGTCAGAGGCTGTACCAACAACAAAGCATGTCTTAGTTTAGGGAAAAAGTGTTATCAACTGTGTCGTGGACGAATCAGAAACTGAATAAACTTACCAGGACAAGTTAACTGAGTGCTTGTGGTAAAAATGGTCTGGTTGCTGTAACCACCATAAACACAGGCTGTGGAATTACAATCTGAAGATGTGGAATTACCAATGTACAAGTTGTCTAAACCTTGGCACTGCATGGAGGGACATGTCTTCCAAAGAGAGGACTTTATCTGGGATGGTTGGCATTGCAACCTGAGGATGGAACAATGTTAGATTATATTGGCAGTCAAGCTGTACACAAGTATAAAAATCAACATCATTGCTTTAGCTCCTTACGTCCAGTTGTTTGCAGCATCGCATTTGCACATCACACAATTGGCAGCAGTGAAGACATATGTGTCGTTTGGCACGAGTAAAGGATAGTCCAGTGAGGTATTGCTCACCGCTGATTGGCAAGCTGCAAATCAAACACTTTGGTAATCATGGGGTAAGCCAAAAGGAGTGAAAATTCCAGAATATGGTTAACGATGATTTCCAATACGAGATTTAGCAACCTTGATCATCAATCTTCTCTTATCATTATTGTTTTTTTTCCAAAATCTGGAAAGACATAAGTAACTTCTTGGGAGATCAACATTCAGCCCTAAGGCCATTGAAGTCGGCCACTCAAATATCACACTCAGAAGGTAATCTAGAAATTTTGTAAATTTGATCTCGTCAAGCCATAGTTCATCGAAACATGATAATTAATAAGATATTAAGAATACCTTCTCCTGCCAGAAGCTTTTTCTGTGGTAGGAACGACTACAGATACAATAATCAATTCAAGAAGATGTTACAAGAAGCGATAAGAGAAATTTCTAATGAACATGAGCTTTTAACAAGCCAATAGGGCAACACATCTTCTTTTTCCTTTTATAACAGTGGTGTCCCCCAGCTTATGGACATGATACCTGCTACCTTACAACATAACAGATACAAGGACTTTCCCACTAAGGTATAAGCAGATGAAAAAATCACCTATAACTTTTTGTCTTGAATCCTGATCTCCCGGATCAGTCCTATTTCGGTGACCACTAAGTCACACCCGCATCATTTCTATGTTTTAGAGGGGTTAAACAGATGAAAACAAAAAGATGTAACGTAAAAGTCAGCAACTAGCCAAACTGCACAAAAAAAAAACAGTCAACTGCTAACAACTAAGAGACTCAGTTTCTCTCTTTCTCCTAAGGTAGGATTGATCATTTGAAGCATATGAAAACAAATATTTTTTAACTAATTAAACCAATAATTAGTCTATACCATTTAGAAAAATGAAAAGACTATAAATTGATGTATGCTCTGTAAGTATAACGAGCCACAGGACTCTTGAACTTGAGAGTCAATGAGCATCTACAGGCTGGGGTTTAGAAGGGGATGACTAAGGTGCAGCCACTGCCTATGCCAATGCATGTTCTGAGTTTAGTTTTGTGTCCTCACAGTTAGCCAAGACCCAATTAATTGGTACGTTAGCGGATTGTCAGGGCAGGGAGTTGTTAGAAATCAAAATCAAACAAGAGCAATTAACATTAGTAAAATATGCAATCACAACCATTTAAAGAAACCTCCAAGGTGCAAATTTTGTTAATGATTTTGTCTATTCCATAGAGCCAATAAAAACAAATTTAGTAGAGTAATTAAACACAGTTAACGACTACACGTTAGTTGTGTCAGGCTGGCAAATCGGCTCAGGCAAAATAAATGGAGTACCTTTAAGCGGAACGTCAAGAACAGAACCAGCTACAAGTTCTTTAGGACTTGCTAAACCATTGAGTCTCAAAAGGGTGTCCTGGGAGACATTGTACTGCTGAGCAATGGCCTCAATGGTGTTGCCAGAGCTCACCAATCGACCATAATGAACAACCTTTTCTCCGTCAACTTCGTCGCAGCTGCAAGGCAGTGGGATCCACAATTTATCCCCTGGTTGTATCAAATTGGGGTTGGATATGTTGTTCACCGTCTGGAGTTCCGGAACGGTGAATAAGCCGGCGAAGATGTCGGAGGCGATGTGGGTGAGGTAGTCGCCAGGGACGACGGTGTAAGTGGGGCGTTTGTTGGCTATTCCGGTGCCGTTTCTCCAGAATGATATTCCATCTCCATGCCCCTGCCCTCATTCTAGAAGCGCTGTTAAGGAAGCTGCTGCCGGAGATGAAACGGTGAGCAGCCAGACAAGGCATAACAGAGCAGTTGTCAGGCTCGAAAAAGAAACCATCTTTTTTTGTTTCTGTGGTGCAAATGGAAAAAGTAAGAAAAGAAAGAATGGAGTGGCGTTAGAGAGTTGAGTAGTGGAGAGAGAGGGGGGGTGTATTATAGGGGTAGAGGAAATAGGGTAATTAATATGAGAAAAACGGAAAAAGGAAAACAGTTGACTTCATTCGTGCCTTTGTCAAAGACTCGCCATGTACCCGCTATCAATTTTATTACGTATTTGAACTTCGCTTTTTTTAAGAAAATATGTAAATTCATGGTCAAGATAAAAATTTGACTCTTCACATAAATTAGGACTAATACTATTATATTTAATTTTGTATTAAGTTGTTTCCACTCTTTTTTTCTTTGGATCAACAGGGATGTTGATCAATAGGTACAAATTAACATTCTTTGTTACAGATCAATTTAGAAGAACAAGTAAATTCACTAGAAATTTGTTCTCGATTAAGATTGAATTTAAAACCCCTTCAATACTTTTTGGATCCTTCTGATGCTGACTTTCTTTATATTAAAATCTTCAAAACATTCCACATCTTAATCTTTACATTATTTAAAAGTTATATTATGCTAATTGGGAAGGTGAAGCTGAACAGCCTCACAACATTAAATTTTTATCGCAATAATAAGTAGGTACTTGGTATGCTTTATTTTATACTTGGCATATTCTCTATTTTATTTTCTATACTTCACTATTCCAACCATCATTTCGAAATTATTCCCATCTAAATT
The DNA here is from genome assembly GCA_000787875.1 of Solanum virginianum. Taxonomy (NCBI): domain Eukaryota; kingdom Viridiplantae; phylum Streptophyta; class Magnoliopsida; order Solanales; family Solanaceae; genus Solanum; species Solanum virginianum. The sequence continues at coordinate 33,932 of DF358244.1, forward strand.
AGTCTAACCATGAGCTAAAGAATAAGTCAACTAAAATGGAAGAGGGAATTAATTATGGAAACAGCCGAAAACCGTTGAACATAAAAAAGTAACGCAAATGGGAAAGAAAGACTATTTCATACTAATAATGATGCATTTTATATGAACCCCAAATGAAATTTCTGAAAGATGAATAGTCCACAGATAGGGACCCCAACGTTCTCTCTCCATGCCAACATTTTAAATTTCGAATATTTTCCGATTTTATACCATTTCTGTTATAGTTGATGATAAGTGTAACCAATAAGACTTGTTCATTATGCTTGAGAGAATAAATGTTGATGCGTTAACAGAAACTTTTGAAGTTGATTTGCAACAAACTTTTGGGTGGGAATATAAGAGTCCAAACATGCGTGAAAATTTTTTGACCAGCAGACAAAACAACCTGTGTCCAGGACGTTGTCGTCTTGTAACTCATATGTGCAGACTGCTTGGGTTTCAAAGAGAATCGTTAAAAGAAAACACACACTTGAGGTCATATTACTCTGTATTGCTTCCCGGATTCCCTTGTCGTGCAGCTTTATTTCACAAACGGCAATGACCACGTGCACAAGTATTATTTATTCGCCACTTAATATTGAATCATTCAAACATGGAATTTGAACCCATCTTAAATAAAAGATACTTAAACATAGTGGCGCAGTCACGATGTTGATACATTATTCTTTACCTTTAAACACGCTCAACACATTGCGTGACTGAGCAAAGAGCTTCACACAGATTTCCTGCCAACTATTCTCTTTACAAACTTATCAAAGACATCATCTATTCTCAATGGGAAAATAACAAATTGAACGGCTCTAAACAAACTCGAAGCACGAGTGAACATGGATAAATCCAATTCTCTACTTCTCTTCTAGTCGACGCAACACTGATTCCACAAAACTCTGCTGCCTGGAGATACAAAACAAACAAAACCGTGACTTCAAACAGACATGCAATTTTAGTATCAGTAGAGCTTGCTTATCGAAAATTCAAACAAAGACAACAATGTCGGTGGCAGGAGAACCACACAACTTCATTCTAGAAGAACAAGAAAAAAGATAGTTCACAGTACCATCATCAACAAAAAAGCCCAGGGGACATCGTAGGAGACAGAAAGAGACGTCAAATTAGATTAAGCCTCCAAAAAAAAAATACACGTGCAACATAATTTAAAAGATGCAAAATGATCAAGAAATCAATAAAAGGCAGGAAATATAGCAGGTAAAGGACAAACTCTGTTACTACAAACAATCAAAGCAAACGTAAACAGCACATGGCATTAAGTCTAATACTTTTCTTTTTGTGTATGGTGCATGTGCATGTGATGGGTGTGGGTGGATACAGGAAACATACTTCCTCTCTCGATGCTTGGGGCTAGGACGAGAGTATTTCAAATATCCATCCCAAGGAACTTTTTTAAGACCTGCTCTAACAGAAATGGTGTCCCTAACCCTGAAATGAGAAAAAAGTCAATGATCAACTTCAATGCGAGTACAGTCCAAAAATTAATCTCTCACATCTGATAAGAAAAATGCCCCTAATGGAAATTTTAACTCTCTGCAAACTCGATTGGAGTCTCCCCGGGTCTTATGTTCTGAGGCTCCAGGTACCAAACATCACAGACTACAGCCCAAGATGTCATGAGCTGCAAGAGGTGCATTGTGAAGGATTGTCTGCAACCAATAGAAGAAAGGCAAACTTCAAACAGGAAAGAAGAAAGATTATAACACAATGAATACCAACAAATAAACCAAATAAGCAATTTGACATCAACAAATACTTACTTTCTACTATTCCAAAAGGCATCAACAAAAATTTTGTTGTACTTGATTGCAATAGGACAAACAGTGCAGCCCAGTTCAAATGCTCCCTATTCATCATCAAGAAAAAGGATAAAGGCATCAAGCCCATTAGCTTAAACACTTGGAAACCACATTAAAAAAATGACTTGTAGTAGCGTCTTTTGTACGTGTGTTCAGTATAAAGGAAAACATTTTTCAATTTTTTAATGTTCAGTTGGTCAAAATTTTTGGGGAAACATTTTCTCTAGGAAAACAAGTTCCTTAAAATGGAGAAAATAACTTCCTTGGGAGAAGTAGAGAAAGCAAGTTTCACAAGTGCCATTTTTGATTGTGTCCTCCCCACCCTCCACCAAAACACCTCATCTTCACCCCATCCCCACCCCACCTCCCATTACTATTTGTCTAAATTATATACAAATGCTTTTAGGATAATATTTTTTGATTATGTACCCAGCACTAGAAAATAAGAAACTAATTTTCCTATTTTCCAAGAAAACATTTTCCTTCATACTGAAAGCACCCTGAAGATACTAAAACACTATTGAAGACCAGAAACACCATAAAATATACTTTTTAGCTTCACGCTTTAACCAATTACTCACAAGTAACAAATCCTCCTAGTTGAAGGCCTACCTTTTTGAACATGACAGTGTAATGGTTATTTACACAAGTTCCCTCTGGGAATATAAGAAGAGGGTTGTTATCAGCCCCTTCAACATGTTGCCTCAACCTGAAAATTAAAATATGTAAGGAAGGAAATACAGACTGAGATGTCTATTATGATTCTTCTGACATCACATACTTCCGTGCTACAATTTCACGATCCTTGGATTCTGAGCGGTTAAACCAGATGCATCCAACACCTTCTAAAATGGTGCTCTGCAATAGTCCTGCAAAAGTATTACTTTTAATAAAAGATTGATAATCAAAACAGGAGATATAGAAGATCACTTCATAAAATTATCTTGTAGTTATACAAAGACAAGCTTGCAGCCCAAAGTTCTTAAGTATGTGCACTTCAGCAGAGATGGAAATTGCACCTTTATACTCCTTAAGGTTTGAACATAAGCAAATGAATGCTAGACTAAAAGTGATTAGAACAAAGAAGATCTGGGTAACTTGTTTTTATAATTGGCATGGTGATTTAATAAGACTCGACGCGTACAATATTCTTTGCTTACAGAATAACCACTTTATCAAAACCGGACAATCTTTTGCGACCAAAATCAGTGAGTGCTCTTTTAAGACGGAAAGAAGACACAAATATAGAAGAATTTAGTGGGTGGGTTTTATTCCAGCATGGCAGTCCACAACAAAAATTAAATAAGTTTAAAATATGTGAAAGAATGAGATCGAGGTCTGTTAGTTCTTAAGGGTATATATGGCCAATTATATTAATGGCAGGGGTATATTTGGGACTCTATTACAAATGGAGGGTAAAATTGGCCCATTTTCGATATTGAAGGGCAATTTTGGCCCTTTTCACTAGTTGTTTATATACATCTCTTCATATCAAAGCTTGGGAACTTTTGATAGAGACAAAATGAACGAGTAAACAATGCAGATGCTTTAGACCTCTTACCAACCCATCCAGGATGCTTCTGCATGATCACTGCAAATGCAGTCATCTGCTCTAAGATAATAAAATCAATCATTGACGTGTGATTTGCCACAAAAACCTGTCGATAAAACGCACAAGGCGTCTTTAGATGTTTAGAGAAGATGGTTCACAAGTGAGGTTTCAACTATAGCAGAAGACATACCTGCTTAGGTCGTATGCTAGGCCGTGGGCCATGGTATTTGACAACCCCAGTCCAAGATGCAACAAAGAAACTGGGAGCTGACCTCTAAGAAAAATAATCAAGGCAAGGATGCCAGAAACCTTAGTATGTATAGAATAACAAAAGTGCAACATAAGCAAATCTAGGCATCTTAATTCATAATAGAGAATTTCTAAACAATATTGACAATATATCTAACTCATTTGGGCCCCAACTTGGATGAGGTACAAGACGCTATCAGGTACCACTAGCTGACTCAAGTTGATTTGAGTATCTGGTTGAGTACTGATTTGAATATTGTATTTTTCTTATTTGAATATTTTTGTTTTAATTGAATGTCTTTTTAAATACTATGTATTTTTAATTATATATTTGAGTGCTGATGGGTTCGGTTTGTTTCCATCATAATCGCTAAATTTTAGGGATAGTATCCGATAAGACACGGTGTCATTAAATACCGAGAATTAGTTTCTACTCAGGGATAGTTTCTCTGTTGCCTTCTCTTGGATAGTTTTTGTTTAAGTGTTAACCGGTTACTAAGGAAAAAGAAGAAAAAGTTCAGTTTGGTGAAAAAAACAAAGAAGAAACAAACAAAGAAAGTCAGGCAGAAGCTTCAGCTGAAGAAAAAAGAACTATGAGCATAGTCCATAGTGTATATGAATATTTTCTATGACTACTTTTGTTTGCAAAATCAAAGGATTGAGACAGATTTAGCGGATTCCTTGTGTGATGTTTCAATGTGCTTTACCACGTCTTTTATCCAAGATCATACTAGAACATGAACACAAATGTTGCAGAAAGCTGGTCCAGACATAATAAGCAACTTCCAAAGCTAGTCAACATAATGAAGTCTTCCATTGATAATTGCATTACCTAGTATCTGCAGCTGTAGTAATTCTGTTCATACGCTGAATCCTATGTTTGCTTCAATTGTTTATTTTGGAACATATTCCTATTTCTTTGGAAATTTCATAGCACAAGTTTCAGTAATTTCTATCCATATGCCAAGATAACAAAACTAGTCTTTCCATTATCTTGACCAATGGTGTAATAAAGTAGCCTTAACAAATTGTAGAGATCAGTATATAAATGTGAAGCTCTCTCCAAAACCAGTTTTAGTATTAACATCTGCTATAACTTGCCAAAGTCTTGTGAACTAGATTAGTTTCCCCAGAAAGTAGTGTGTCTGCTCTTGTTTGAACCCATTTGCTCATCATTTCACTAGATAGAGTGCTGAATAACATTACAGCTGCTGAACTCTCCAGATAGCTATAACCATATTTCTTCAAACAGGCATTTCATTTTTTATTCACAGTTCAGCATAAGCTAATTGGTAAAATTACAATGGAAATTCTTTCTTAATCTAGAGACCTTTTCAATTAGTGGGTGATTCGTCTCTTCCTTGTAACAACAAGGACAACATACCAAGTGGAATCTCACTCAGTGGGGTCTTGAGAGAGTAGAGTGTACATAGATTTCACCACTAGCTCGTGAAGGTAGAGAGACTGTTTCCGAAACAACTCTACTCAAGTGCATCAAACCCAAGTAGAACGAGAAGAAAATAATGAATAAAGCATAACAAGTAATATGAAAAGCATTGTAGGGTCTGCAAGAAAGAAACAACAATAACAGCAAAATAGTATGACAATCAAAACACAGTAAACAACATATAGCAACTACAAGAACACTCAACTACGACATGCACTAACAAGCCTAAACATCCGCAAAGCAAAACAACACTCTACCCCTACTAACCTTATACACTTTATGAGCCATGCCATGTCTAATCACTTTTTCCCAATACTATTTCGACCTACCTCTCCCTCTCCGCGTACTTCCTACAACCAAACTCTCACACCTCACACCTTCTCTTCATATGTCCAAACCATTTGAGTCTCTCTTTCCCATAGACCACGCCCACCTTCTCCTAAATAACCTCATTTCTAATCTTCTCGCTCGTGGTAATGCCCAAGACTTCCTTGTAAGATGAATATAATTTTCTCCACAATAAAGGCCAAGGATAAAGGCAAAAATTATCATAATATATTGCAAGCAAAGGCCAACGAAAGTGCAGTCCTTGACTAAAGCAAATAAAAGAGAAATTTTAAGTGAAGCCGATAGCAAAGAGAGATACCTCTAGCTTTTTCCTGAACTTATCGTGCCCTTTAAGTAGGAAATGCACCAGGAAATAGCAAGAGAGAAATATTATCCATCCAATTGTCAAGACAAAAACTCTGCAATTGCATTAGAAACAAAGGATGACAAAAGTGAGCTCTCAATGGGGCAATAAACAACTATTGCAATGTGCATTAAAGGGTTCCACCTTTCCATGTTCTACATATAGATGGCCAAGCTGGGTAAGTAAAGTAAGTGATGATTAAGACTGGAATGAGAAAAAGAAAAGAGGCTAAACCTTATAGGGAAAAGAATCCCATATCTAACAAGGACGCCCAAGCACCATAAAGGAAACAAGTAAATATTCCAGTTCCAAGGTTCTGGTGGATTCGACTTGAAGCATCGAGTGAAAGAATCCTGCAAGAGCAAGAGAATCGACAGGGGTCAAATAGCTTTTCGTGGTAGCAGAATAGGCAATTCTTCAAGCAAAGAATTGAAACGTACGTCAATGATGGCCCCAGCAGCCTCAGTTAGGGTGGGGGAAATATCAAGCAAATCACGCCTGGAAACAAAGGAAGAAGAGATGAAGAGTCTGGAAGAAGAAAAGGGAATAAGGGATGGAAGAATAGGGTTTTACAGGCGAAGCTTACCATTATTCCAGACTAACTTATTTCAAAATTAATTATGGACTAAACAATCCTTAATATTGATTAGTTAAATACAAGTTATTCAAGGTGGCCAAATACACTACAAATAGCAATACTAGTACTTCTCAGTGATAGTGCATATTGTAATATTTATAGGTGTTTTCGGGCTCAAATTTGAAGTTTTAGATAAACATTTGTTAAAATGTGAATAAAACTTTAACTTTAATTTCAAAACATATTTTAAAATCTCAAATTATTTAAAAAGTAAGATTTTGATTTTTGAATTATAGTTTATTTTTATAAAATATAAAAACTTGAATCATAAGTTTGGATTTTGCAAAAATTCATAATTTTAAATGAACACACTTGGCAAGAACAGTAATTTATACTATGCAGAAGGATTATATTAGAGAAATCCTTTTTTTTTCCCCTTTTAAACACGATAACAACTCAAATTAAGTCAAAAGATACGTGTATCACGTTCAACTCTCTCGTCTTCAAAAAAGTTTTGGCCCATTTGTTGTTGTAGTGGATTATTGCCTAGAAGGGAATATTACAGATTTACAATGGCTTAGAGCTATACGATGAGAGGCATAGGAAATCTTTTGGGATACAACAACATATGATAATTGAATATAGAGCAAGTTTCACAAATAGAAAAGAGAAATAATTATCGAATAATTTTAAATATATACAATATAGATTATTTATATTTGGATTTATACATTTAATATACATTATGATACATTTAAAAATTGAATATAACTTGATTATACATGAAATATACATTCCTATACAACTAATGACTCTTTTTTAGTAATTACTTTGGTTGAATGGTCATCTACTGTAACTATTCCAATAATTATTCATGTCTTAACTACAATTTACCTAATTACACTTCACAACTATAATTTTATTTGCCATGGATATCTCCATTTGTATGTTTCACTTGCCAATATACAAACATGGTTAGTATATTCAAAATTTTATACATACATTTATGAATTTTTCGTACTTACACAAATTAAATGTATGGCTCTCTATCTCTAAGAGGTAGTGGTAAAGTTTGGGTACACTCTACCCTCTCCAAACTTCACTCGTGAAATTTCATTGGATATATTATTGTTACACAAATCAAATGTATCAACAAACCGTATAGAAATAGCTGGGATAAGCATATTCAAATTTAGGATTTATACGATTGAGAATCAAATTATATAAATTCTAGCAAAACTAATCAAATTGTAGCCACATGCAATAATTAATTGAAATTGTAGCTAAAGTACATATTAGTCATTAAATATTTATCATTTTGGGTAATGTTTACTTGAATATATATGGGCTCAAGTGGAATGAGGCTTGGATTTGAAACTTTTTAGATTAATGTGGCTCACTGAAGATTGGTCTCCAATCTTATTTTCTGGGACTATAAATAGTGACAAAGTCGTAAATTCAATTAAGGGAGTTCAAAATCTGAAAAAATAAATGCACAAATTAGTTGAAGGGGGGTTCGACATCTATTTTATATACATTAAAAGTAATTTTAATACTATATTAATATAGTATAATTTTTTATTAAAGGGGCTTCGGATAAACCCTTGACAATAAGATGGCTTCGCCCCCAAGTATAAAGTGTTACAAGTTCTTTAGAGGATACTAAAAATTCATAGATGAAACAACAAAAAATGTAGTTCGCTTTAATTTGTACATATCAAATTGCATTGCACTTATTTATTTTTTTTCCTTTTAATGAAAGAGATGGATATAGGTTTACAAATTCAAAACCATATAGGCATGTGAAATATATATTTATGCACACTAAATCGATATTAAATATCACAAGAAGTTTTAATAGCAATGGTGTATTGCCTGGACTAATAGTATGTTTCACTAAGCTTTTAGGAAATTATGTGTTTTTTGAAGGTGAAAAAAATGCTTAGTTTAGTAAGTTTAGTTGTTTGATCAAACATCAATTATAGGGAAAAAAAAAAGGTAAGTGTTTTTGAGTAGTGACAACAACTAGTTTTTAACAAACTGAAGATAGTAAACATTTTCTTTTTGATACAACACTTCCAAAAACATAAATCACTACTCTTTTATTGATAAAATTACTTTTCAAATTAAGTAATCGAATGCAAAACATTACTCTCTATAACATTATCTCTACAACAATAACATATCAAGTGAAATCCCACAAGTGGGGTGTGGAGAGAGTAAAATGTACGCAGATCTTACCACTACCTCATAGAGATGGAGAAGTTATTCCCGGAAGACCCTTTTTATAACATTATCTCTGTATTAATATTTAGTAAATTCTAAGCAATTTCCGTATTTCACCTGAGCACAAGAAAGCCAATGATGTGTTGTTGTAATTGATCCATTAACTCTTCGTATGATTTAAATTAATGAAGTTTGAAGTACACAACTGCTTGTTTCAGTAAACCATATTCACGTGATGCTGTTTCTGCATGTTGTCTTTGGGCATTTATTATAAAATCGTCCGTTACTATAATTTTTGGATGAATAAGTTAAAACAAAATGAGTCAGTCCCCACATTATTTAACTTACTAATTGTTGTTTGAGTGAATCTGAAAGACATGCAGAATCCAGAGGCTCTCCCTTGTAAATTTAATTAACCAATAAAATACCATTCCTTGTGGTCCACATATTTCACTAGGCCAAAGCCGATTTTCTATCGTTAGAAACGGTGAATGAGATTAATTCAATTACCTTTGATAAAATGTTGAAGAAGTCAATTTCTTTGTGCATGAATATTTGTTTATTTGAATCTGTTTCAGCACATCATTGAGAATATTTTTATGTACGCCTTATATTTATCTTACTTTTTATTTTAATTTTTAATATGAGATTTTATTTGCACACTCAACAATCTCTCTATTAAACTAAGTTTCACATGACTCATCACCTCATGACTTATTTGAAGATTAATTATTTGTCATACGCATTACTCAAATATTTATGATCATCAAAGGAAAAAAACTAGTAGAATTATTTTATTATATAAGTAAACGCTTGATCTACGTATAGTTGAATACAAAATGTCGTATAAAATTCAACTGCATTAATACCTTTAAAGCAGGTAGTTCATCACATTGAATTGCTCTTCTCCATTCATCAATATATGTTGACTTATGTAGGAAGCAATCGACTCAATAATTGCAGTACTAAATTGAAGCTTTTAATATTATCAATCTTCCATAACTTTTTGATTAATGAAACAAATAGTACATGATATTTTCTATAGCTATCAATATATAAAGTTGTAGAGGATAGATGAGAGAACTTGAAAGGTCTCAAAATATTAGATTCGTTCACCAAATGAAATTATTTTAAAAGGAAATGTAACATGTTCAGTTGTACTATAATATTGTCAGACTAAAACAATGATTTCCCACAAAAGGAACAGCTCAACCCCTTCATTGTACCAGACAAGTTGATTAATGTTTTAATGTGCTTCTGACGATGTTCAATCTCAGATTATGACTACTACTTAGCCAGTCCTTATTTACATCATTGTAATTGTTGTTAATGTGGGGCTGCATAATTAGGTGCAACCTAGCTAATATCTTAATCATTACTTAATTAGCATACACCATTCCATCTTAACTACTTCTCAAACACCTAACCATAACTATTTTTTATATAGTTTCATTCTGCTTGACTCAGGTAACTTAACACTTTTTTAAGATAAAATTATTAGTGGTCTCTTTTATTAAATTAATCTTATAAATTATATTTTTAAAATCTAAATTTGACTGTAGTTGTTTAATATGTAATAAGATAGTAAGGGAGAAAAATCCTAATAATTTTTCCTTGATTTGTGAAAACGAATAAATAAATAAAAAATATAAGAATCAAATAAAATGAAACGGAGTCAATATATACACGTCAGACCAACATCATCCATTTATGCTTGGGATGAATTTGCTGCTTGACTGCTTCCCTTGGCGTTACTAATTGGGTGGTTTGACTTTGACCAGATATTAATTAGTACCAACATTTTAATCAATCTAGACTCGGAAATTGATGAACGGAAATGTCTGGTTTCGGCTGATTAATTAATCCAAACTCAGAAATCGTGCCAACCATAAATCTAAATGTAATATGTGTTTATCTGTTGAAAGAAATAATAAATCTAAAAAACAGATTTTAATTTATGTGTTGCAACTATGAATAAACAAAATTATCAAGGACGGTGGAGCACGTGTACTTCTGGGCTCCCTACAAGGAGGAGACACCTTTTAGTTATATGCCTTTTTACAAAGATCTTCCTTGAATTTTTGTCCCACTAACTTAATCAAACCAAAAAGGGATTGCGTCTAACTATATCTCATTTCTTTAAATTTGTATAATGACATTAGATTTGAGTGTCAAAAATCAAATTAATTATGCAAAACTATATGTTTAGAATTGGCAATATGAGTCACACTCATCATAGACCTATTTCATTGTTATGAGAATTATGTTATGGGTATGAAATAAAAAAATCATTAAATAAATATAACAACACTTTTCAAAATTTTAGTTTTTGTTCACCTATTCTATTTAGCTGTGTCTAAGATAAATGAAGTTATCGTAAAATTAAATAATTTAGTTATCAATAACTGATAATTAAAATTTATTCAACTCGATTAATTTTTTACCTAAAAGATAAAATTAGAACTATAATTCAAAGTTTCATGCAATTGCTTGTGCGATCGTATTGCCAAGTTCATTTGCTAGTACAATTTACGTTTGGATTAAACGAGGCAAAAGAAGGTAACTAATTAATTAATCAATGAAAGTTGAATAGTTCAACGAATTAGATAAATAAAAAATACAATAGCATTAGAATCACATATTAGACTTTAGACTCGTTCTTTAGTAAATATCATTATCACTTTTGAGAAAGTAAAATAATATTTAGAATTTGTAAAATAATATATAAAAATAAAAAGCATTTGAACTTGCTATGTCAAATTCAGTTAATCATTTTTTGAGCAAAAAAGAACGAATGCTATTTATCCAATAATTACTAAATATGTAGATTTTCTCACAAAAATGAACAGTGAATATGTGATTTTACTTACTTGAAAAGATAGGTAGATTTATTTCACCATAAATTTTATATATTTTAAAAAATAAAGCACATACTTTTATTATGATATTTATACTAATTAGATTTGAAAGATAGTTTAAAATGAATAATTATTGTTAAAAGTAAAATAGAAGAAAAATCACATGGTATATTAAAGTGAATAGCTAAAAGCATAAAATTTATTTTTTATATTGAAAAAATAAAACAAAATCTATTTTTAATACAGGTAAAAAATGAATTGAGAAAGTGCTTCCTCATTTTTTATTATTTGACCCCTTTTGACTTTACACATTTCAAAAGAAATTTTTGAGTAGATTATTAATTCTAATTTACATAGTATTTAATACTAAGGATAATATAAGAAAAAAAAAATTCCTCCATTAATTTTACACACCTCTTAAATAATATCAATAAAATATGAACATTTTCTTATATTGTTTATATTAATTGATATGTAATCTTAGATCTTGAAAAATAATTTGGTGAAAAGTAACTAATGTTAAGGTAATATAAGAAAAAATAATTATCATTTCTTATATGTTAAAAATAACTAATAAAAGTGAAAAGTTATTTTTAAAATATTGGATAAGAAAAAGTAAATGGATTGAGAAATTAAATATTCTTGATTTACTATAACGGACGAGTAAAATGAAATATCTATTTTTGTTAGGGGGTCAAGTAAAATTTAATTTGTTTGTCATACTTTTTCTTAGTTCATAAAATTAGAATGTCTCTATCATTTTTCGATTACTTCTTTTATTATAACTTTTCACTTACACATTTAAGATCTCAAGACTAAAAAGTATTTTATATTTTTTAATTTAAAAATCTTTTTTATTTTTAAAAACTTCATATCAAAGCAAAATCAAACAAATCAATTAAGAGCGCGTTTGTGCTTTTTTTTTCGGAAGTTGAACTTGAAATAGAATTTCAAAATTTTGATAAACAACAAAAAAATATTTTTACCTCAAATTATTCATAAAAAAATTAAAAATAACTTTAATTTTTATTCATGATAAAACATACTTTTAATTTTTATATATTACTTCCTCTATTCCAAAATAATTGAATTGTTGGAATATGATACATATCTTAAAAAAAAAATTAGTCATATTTTTTTTTGTCATTTTTAAACTCCAAAATATTAGTAATGATCATTAATTATTAAGTCAACAAAATATTAACTAATAAAAGATAAATTTTTAAAAAAAGATTCCAACATCTATTTTGAATATTGAACAGTACAATTATTTTAAACACTAAACAATAGTTTAATTATTTTGAAATAAAATGAGTATTTTTTATTTTCAAAATTTCAACCAAGCTCCTACCAAAACTAAAAAAGTTAAATAAATATAAAAATAGAATAGTGGGTGGAAACCACCACCACTGGAACCAATAAGCACAGAAACTTTTGGTGAACAGCCGTACCATAGAATTGGGAATGCACATACGGGAAAATGAATTAATGTCGACGTAACACCTCTTATGGAAATGTCCTTTATAATTAAAAATTCATAATCTATATTAATTTAGGAACGTTATTGTGGCAATATATTTGAAAAAAAGAATATAATTGAAAATTCGTACGCTTGTTTATTTTGTGAAATGAAAACTTTTTTGGATTAGGCCTAATCGAAACTCCTTAAATCAGTATGTTAAGTATTAGTTAAACCACTTCCTAATATTTCTCTCTACCAACTTCTTGCTGTTCCTTCTACACAACTCTCACCTACAGGCAGCCTTCATATATATATATATATATATATATATATATATATATATATATATATGTCTCTACACTTGTTCAATTTTAATCCTCAAGCTTTCAATAACGTCTCTTTAGTCATAACTTTTCTAAAATTAACTTTTAGGTCCCAAAACTCCACAACCGTTCCAACCTGCTAAAAGTATTTGTTGAAGATTAAGATGAAGAAGAGAAAACATGAGACGTTGTTTCTTGGAATTTTCCAAATCATTCTCCATACTCTGCTTTTCAGAAGAAGAAGACGCCGCATTCATCGCCTCCTTCCTCTTCTCTCTGCTTTATCTGGCGCTCTTCTTTTATTCATGGCGTTTTTCTCTCCTCCCATCATCACTTCACACCACCAGCACCTTATCAATCCCATAGCGGTATGTGTATTCCCATTCATCCATTACATCATTTTCATTGTTTTGATTTTGATTTTGATTTGTTACTGCATTTAGTTCAATAACGGGACGGTGTTTCAGATGAACCTGCAAAAGGAACACGTCTTTCGCGTTCCGGTGAGCGTTAGTACAGCTCTTTTGACTGTTTCCGTTGATTTTTGTTTTTATCTGAAGCTCCTGATTTTGAATGCATAGATGGGCGGAGGAAGTTTAAGCGCAGACGTATGGATTTCGAAGCAATCGAAATTCTACCATGGCTGCAGTGATTCCAGTAATAATTTTCCAAGTGGGTGCATTTTGTTTTACCCCTTTTTTTCTACTTTTTCTTTTATTTTGTTCTGTATAGTCGTCTGATCTGTGACTGTAACATTTGCAGCTGCAGAGGTTAATACTCATCCCGATAGGTACTTGATGATTGCAACTAGTGGAGGCTTGAATCAACAGAGAACAGGGGTAAATATATAGTAGTAGTATTTTTTCCCCCTAATTATTGAACAGATGGTGTATCAGATATAATCTCTCTATCCAAGGCGAGATTACACTGATAGATTGTTGTTGCCAATTTTTCCCTAATTAAAGGTCAACAAACATGGATAGACGCATACTTGACAATAGCTTCTATATCGTTTGAATGTTGTTCCTTGTAGGATTTAAATTCTAAGACACGCCCCCACTGCATTTATAGATATAATAGATACTTTTTGAGGTGCTTTTTTTTCTTTTTTGGTAGCTTTTCGATTTGGATAAGATACAAGTTCAAACGTTCAAAATATTTAAACCCATGTCCTTTCTGATACCTGTATGACATCTTCCATTATTTGTGGGATGCCCTCGTTTAAATTATGTAGTTGGCATTGGTACAGTGAAGAAAGAAATTTGAATATTTTAGCTTCTGCTTTCTAAATCTGCACGTGAAAATTTTCCCTTGGAAATTGGAACTCTGATGGTGCATTGATACACCAGCAAAATATTATTATTAATGTTACCTGTGACATGCAACTGCATAGGGAATGCGAGTTGTAGCTTGTGAATAATACCATGAATTAATAGTCTAGAGAGTATTCTAGTCTGCTCCCCGTTCCCAATTTAGCCTTTACCATTACTCAGTTTACTTTCATTGAAGTTCCTTCCTTTGACCTGGCAGAAACTAATTAATTAACATCATTTTGATGGTTACAGGCTAATTTACTTATTAGTGGTCCTCTTTTATTTGTAAGGGTGTATGTAGTTTTCTATTGACACTGACTTGTCTTGCTGGATTCAGATTGTAGATGCAGTTGTTGCAGCTCATATCTTGAATGCCGTCCTTGTAGTTCCTAAACTCGACCAGAAATCCTACTGGAAAGATTCAAGGTTTTATTTGGAATACTTTGTGCACAAATGCATTTTGTGAGCTATCTTTTTGTTTGTTATAGTGTACTACAATTCGGAAACTTAATCAATCCTTTTCTACGTGCAGTAACTTCTCTGAGATTTTTGATGTCGACTGGTTTATCTCACGAATGTCGAAGGATGTCAAAATTATTAGGGATCTCCCAAGAATCGGAGGTAAAATCATAACTCCATATACAACGCGCGTGCCAAGGAAGTGCAATGCCAAGTGTTATCAAACTCGCATCCTGCCTATTTTAAAGAAAAAGCACGTAAGTCTCTTTATCAATTAATGGGACATGTTTGCCTAGTCCAGTGCATCAGAACATGATATCATCCCACAGTATAGAAATTTGTGTACATCACATGATTCGCTAGGTTCTTATTATTCTGTTACTCTTGTTGCATTGTACATGTATGTGGCAACTCATGCTGAAATGCTGTACTTCCCCATCCATATTGCTCTAATGCACAACCAAATCATAGTAGTTCCAAATTCGAAAGTTCAAGATACAGAAAGTTAGACACAGGTATACTATCCATACAACACAAACTCCACCTTATTTACTGAAAAAGTTGCAAGTCAGGTATCTTCATGACAATGTCTGTGTTGTTATATACGCAACCTGTTGGGTGGGGAGTTGGGGATTCAACTTCTTATTGTACAGAGTGGCTGTGTAGTTTATTGCATAGTTCTTGTCTGAGGTTTTTTTTTTTTTCTGACTCTCTGCTTTGTTCTGATGCAGGCCGTTCAGCTAACAAAATTTGACTATAGGCTTTCCAATCGGTTGAATACAGATTTGCAGAAGCTTAGATGCAGAGTCAATTATCATGCATTGAAGTTTACCGATCCCATAATTGAAATGGGCAGAAAATTGGTAGAAAGGATAAGAATGAAAAGCAAGCACTTTGTTGCCTTGCACCTGAGGTAATTTGATTATGTCCAAAAGATGTTTTACACACATGTTCTTTCTTTGTTCATGAATGTGTTTTTTCAAAAGAATGTTTTCTTTCCCCAACAACACAAGCTGTTATATTGAAATAAAGCTCTAGCCTTTTGGGCGTTGCATATATTGCTGATCTGATAAAGTAGTTATTATGTGTGTTTCAGTATTATTTTCTGATTCAGTGACATTCCTTTAGGATGTGAATGTTGATCTTGTCATTGTGGATTGTATACTTCTCTAATTCAATATTCTCCAACTGGAATATGCTTGCTGAAACTTGTTTCCCATGTTCTAGGTTTGAACCAGACATGCTTGCATTCTCCGGATGCTATTATGGTGGAGGAGACAAGGAAAGGAAAGAACTAGGTAAAATACGAAAGAGATGGAAGACATTACATGTGAGTCACTAGCTATTTTAGTAATTATTAGTCCATACATTGCCCCTACTTATTGTTAATATGGTATTTTCCTTCTTTGGCATTACTTGCAGGAAAGAAACCCGGATAAGGAACGTAGGAATGGAAAATGCCCTCTCACTCCTGAGGAAATTGGCCTAATGCTTAGAGCACTAGGTTTCGGTAATGATGTTCATATTTATGTGGCATCTGGAGAAATTTATGGTGGAGAGGAAACCTTGGCTCCTCTGAAGGCTCTATTTCCAAATTTTTATTCCAAAGAAACAATTGCCAGCAAGGAGGAATTGGCAGCATTCTCTTCCTTCTCTTCTCGGATGGCTGCATTAGATTTCATTGTTTGTGATGAGAGCGATGTTTTCGTATCCAATAACAATGGTAATATGGCAAGAATGCTCGCTGGAAGAAGGTAAGCTTCTTGATGTTTTCTACCTGAACCAGTTAGCTGACTTCATAAAAAAATTTACTAGTTTCTGTCTTATAACATAATTTTGACAAAATGATCTCCTTCAAATGCCATATTCTTTACTCAGATGCCATTGTTACTTTATTTGCTAGTCTGTTACTCGAGGAAAGGGTAAACTTTTCTAAAATCCGTGTCGTGTTTCAGGAGATATTTTGATCACAAGCCGACCATCCGCCCAAATGCGAAGAAGCTTTATAAGTTGCTCCTCCATCGAAATAACATGACGTGGGAGGAGTTTGCCTCACAAGTTCGAACATCTCAAATAGGTTTCATGGGAGAGCCAATGGAGATAAAGCCCGGGAGGGGAGAGTTTCATGAAAACCCAGCAGCATGCATTTGTGCAGATTCTGAAATGGATACCGGTTCTGCTACTTACAGTGCTAGGAGAGATATGGGTGAAGTGACTGATGGTCAGGTAGGTGAAGAAGATCAAGAGTGGTCTGATACAGAATACACGGAGAATGAACTCGAAATTCAATGAAGAGGGCTTCCGAAAGGCATGATGCAGATTCTGGCAGGCCTTTTTAAACAGAAGAGCCAGAAATAGAAGATGATTTATTAAAGAAAAGTTGCAGACGGGGCAGGTCCTCGTTTTGAGTACTAGCTTCCTTTCATTGATAACAAGATGGAGCAAAAAAATTGTACATAAATGCAAGTGCAAACTTAGAGCTTGGTTCTCCAGTTTTGCTAGTCAATGGTGCAGTTTTTAGTCAAGACAATGAAAATTTTATGCATTTAAATACACAGAGAGCAAGATAAATTGGTTAAAAAAAAAATATTGTTATGCTGTGTTTCATGTCTATAGTAGTTTTTTTAGAAGGAAAACTGAATTGTATATACTCAGCTTTTCTTTTGACTGAATGAGTCGTTGCTAATTAGACTCTCAACTGCTTAATGTACCATTTGTAGAATTTTGAACTTATTGTTTAATTTAAAATTCAGCTAGAGAATAATGAATAAAAGAAATGAAGGGCCCCATTAAATTTTTAAAGCGGGGAAAGGTGATGTGGAAGGCGGGTAACCAATCAAGCATAAGCCGTCCTGTTTGGCATGTAATCACCAATAGTCGACGTGGCCTCTTCTTCCCCAATCTATAGTTATACAATTGTTCATCTCCATTTCTCACTCTCTAATGGCCTCCACCCTCTACGCCCAGCTTGCTACCCCGACTCTTTCCTCTCGCAAGCTGTCTTCCTTGTCATGGCTAACCATGTCCGATTCCGCCTTTTCCCCTTCCTATTCTCCCATCACCATTACTAAAGGTAATTACTCTCTTTTTTATGCAAAATACCCACTAATTTTCTTGATTTTTTTGTAAGTAATTAATTTCGTCCCTACCCATCATGCCATTAATTATTAACTCTTAGCATGATTCCAGCATTATCCACTAATTTTCTTGCTATCCATTTTGCCCTTGAAACTAGTAAAGGTAATTGGAATCGTCTTGTGGGTTGTTAGGAAATATGATTCCAACTAATTTTCTTTTTCACGTAGGCAAACATTGTTCGGTACCCAAGGTGGTGTGCAATGCTCAGAGTGCTCCGGCCGCTGTGAATTTAGCTCCAGGAACACCTGTGAGGCCGACGAGTATACTAGTCGTGGGGGCCACCGGCACATTGGGAAGGCAAGTAGTGAGGAGAGCACTGGACGAGGGCTACGACGTCAGATGTCTTGTAAGGCCAAGGCCTGCTCCTGCAGATTTTCTTCGGGATTGGGGCGCCACTGTGGTCAATGTAAGATCCACTTTTATTTGCTGAAACATGTATGTTTTCACCACTGAGCCCCTGCAATTATGAATTTCAGAAATTAATATTTGCAGAAATATTGTACCCATTGAGCCTATATTATATCCCACTACTAACCTTCAGATTCATGCAACTTCTTTCTTCATATTATATGTTGTTGAAAAAATCATCTGATTTATGCACAGGCGGATTTAAGCAAACCTGAAACGATTCCAGCAACATTGGTTGGAGTCCATACTGTTATTGATTGTGCTACTGGACGCCCTGAGGAGCCTATAAAAACTGTAAGCATCCATACTGACAAAAAAGGGGTGGATAATTGCTTCACAGTATAATTAAGGAGTCAAGGTTCTCCTTGTAATGAAAATGATTTGATTATTTATCTGTCTCCATTCTTTTATTTACCTTGTTGTTGTAGCGGCTTGTCTAGCTCATCTACTTTATCCATTCATTTTAGGTAGATTGGGAAGGAAAAGTTGCTCTTATACAATGTGCAAAAGCCATGGGCATTCAAAAATTTATATTTTTCTCGATCCACAACTGTGACAAGCATCCTGAAGTTCCTCTGATGGAGATCAAATATTGTACAGAGAAGTTTCTCCGGGATTCAGGCCTGAACCACGTTGTAATTCGGTTATGTGGCTTCATGCAGGTATCATCCTCTAATGGTTTTATTTGGTGTGGCGAAAGTATGTCTTGTATATGTACATTTAACCACAATGTTGATACAAGAGTCATATCTGAAAACTCTTGAAAGGTGTTGTAGCTAGTTAGATCTATAATATTTTGGTAACCTATTGAAAATGGGAAAGCATTTGTTATGCTCAAAAGATGTGTAAATCAAGGTTATATATATTATGACATTGTAAACAGACACCTGAGTGTCAAAAGGCTATCAATATACTAGTTGAGACACCGAGATGTTGCTACTCGAAATTTGTAATGCAGAAACAGAGAAGCTTGTCACATTATGTTCTTATTATTGACAAAATTAAGACCATTGTTCGAGTTCCGAACAAGGTCTACATATCTTAGAAAGAGAATCTTGTGAAGTTTAACATGGAGTGCCTTTTGATGTTATTGATTAACTCTTAACTGCTGGAAGTGCAAAGCTGCCCATACAAATAGTTTTTAAACCAATAGATAAGGTGTTATTCCTGTATTTATTGTCCTTAAATTGTATTATTCATTGACTTAGTAGTTAAAAGTTATTTTTCATTTGCTCCAGGGCCTTATTGGTCAATATGCAGTGCCTATATTAGAAGAGAAATCTGTATGGGGAACCGATGCTCCCACTCGAATAGCATACATGGATACCCAAGTAAACTTTCCACTTAGTTTCTTTTGAGTCTATTAACATAATTGGTTAATAATTCTATGCTAAATTGCTTCTAGGATATTGCTCGCTTGACATTCATAGCTTTGCGCAATGAAAATATTAATGGGAAGCTTCTCACTTTTGCTGGGCCTCGGGCATGGACAACCCAAGAGGTAAGAAGGATCTCCATTTTACGATTTAAGATTAAAAGTTTCTTTGGCAACTTGCAATGTAGCCTTTTGTGGTATTTTTTGTTTCTGGTATTGGGGTAAGCAACAACAAATGCTGTTAATATCGCTTTCCTCTCGACTTGCAATGTAGCCTTTTGTGGTATTTTTTGTTTCTGGTATTGGGGTAAGCAACAACAAATGCTGTTAATATCGAACTCTTACGTCAAAACGAAGTACGTTTTGAAGCTTCCTTTAGGATTTAGGCCATCAAATCTCTGCTCAAGATACTCTTGATCAGCTATATATGCTAGACAATAAGAAAAAAGGTCAATGGACTTCTTCGGAGGTGCAATGCCTTTCCCATTGTCAATCCATTAGTAAAAATTTTTACGTAGATACCCAGTGGAAACTACGTTTCCCACAAAGGCTAGAATAAGCTTTATTTCATTTCGTATACTACTCTTTTGTTGCTTTTTCTGTCTTTGTTATTCTCTCCCTTCTCTCCTATTTGGATGATATCTATTACCTTCTTGTCAAGTAAGTCTCATTGAATCAGGTGATAACATTGTGTGAGAGACTTGCTGGTCAAGATGCCAATGTGACTACAGTGCCTGTTTCAGTTTTGCGATTTACACGTCAGCTGACTCGGTTGTTTGAGTGGACAAATGATGTTGCAGATAGATTGGCATTTTCAGAGGTAGAATTTCTTCTAGCTTTACATTTTGTGCTTTTTCTTCTTTGTTTATGGAGTGTTTCTACATTATTAAATGCAGTCTGATGCCACTGGAATATATTGTTCTGGGTGACTGGGCAAGGATGATGTATTTGGATATGCTTTTCTTACTGTCCTCAAAAAGTAACTCTTCTAATGAATAAATGAAGAGTTGGGAGACTCTGCATGGATAAAATTTAGAATGTGCTTATTGTTAGTATCCTTTGAATACAGATTGTGTTCTTTTGCTGCATCATTCCTTAGTAATTAGCTGCCACAATTTTACGAAGGATAATCTCAGATAAGACCTTTGAGAATTTCTGCACTTTTTAGTTCATATGGGTGTATGGCGCTTGTTTTGATTGATTTTTACTTGCTGCGCTGCCCTTTTTATTAGTTAAGAAAGTGTTGTTATTTTCATTTTTCACTCTGCAAACAGCTTTCTAATCTGTGTCCAAGCAATAGAACAGAGAATAATAAATGGTGCATGTCAGTGTTAGATGGCAAAAGACAAAGCTAGTTTTACTGATCTGGTGTTAATTTCCAGGTTTTGACAAGTGATACCGTCTTCTCAGTTCCAATGGCAGAGACGTATAACCTTCTCGGTGTGGATGCAAAAGACATCAGCTCACTGGAGAAATATCTGCAGGATTATTTCACCAATATACTCAAGAAGTTGAAAGACCTCAAGGCTCAATCGAAGCAAACTGATATTTTCTTTTGAAAGAAATACTTGTTTTTTTTTTTTTTTTGGGTTGTACAAGTAATATACCCAGATACATCTCCTTTTCCTCATGTATTGTAAAGAAGATAAAGAAAAAATATGACCGACTTTGATTCAAATGAAATGTTGAAGCTACTAGCGAGTAATGAAATCTGGATATGATAAATAACAGCTTCTTTACCAACAGCCTCAATACAATAAAAGCAAGTATTCGTGGATGCTCTTTCCAAATACTCGCCTCAATTACATTACAGTGTTCAACCACAACTCTTTCCATTTCATCGCATATATGGAAGAGAAAAGAGATAATTTCGCTGGAATACGATCAAAAGAGCATGTGCACTGTCATTTAGCATGTGAACATGATCACATATTGAAGAAAGTTGCTGTAGGTCACAAAACATGTCCTCTTATTCTTCATTAAAAGTAGAGATAATAGTCAATCTTTTCAAAGGTTAAAGATATTTGCCCAATCGTTCAATACAAGTAAGAAAAGACATATACCTGTACTCATCACTGAATCCATACCCAAATACAAGGTCAGACAAGTTCTCTAGTAGCAGAAGCATACGCTTTTTTTCATCATTTGGCTTCGCAATAGCAATCAAACACCCGTAGTTGAAGCGATCACACTACATTTACAGAATTACCACTTGGTGAAAATCAAACAACTTGCTGTTTTTGTGTCCACCTCGACGTATTCATACTTGCTGTTCGCCATCACCAATACCTCCACTGGAATTCAAATGTTTAAGAGCTGCCGAGTGAAAGATGACGGCCGCCGGCAGAGTGAAGCCGAGGCTATTGAGTTACGACAGGGCTGCTCCGGCGGTATTGGGGAATAGGAAGAGCTAGTTTTAAATTCCGAAAAGCCCAAATGTACGGCTAATTTAAATATTTTCATTTCGGTTCCAAGAAACTGCAAAAACTATCATAAGAATATGTGATATAATTTGAATATATTTCCTTCCTCCCATTTTGCAGGGCGTCGAAAAGAAAATAACCATTGAAATTTATATTTAAAATTATTCATAAACATTTATTTTATTAAAATTATTTTCTTAAAAATAAAAACAAAAGAATTCTAGAATTAAATTATTATTAATTTTATTAAGATGATATTTTTTTTTGGAAAAGTAAAAAACGAGAGTCTCGACGAAATACATATTTCAAATTTATATATCTCATCCAACTTGATTAAGTTTTGCAACTCCCAATTAAATAAATTAATTCAAAATCTGACGTAGATGAAGCGACTAGTGTTTGATGACTCTTGGGGTTGTAATACAGCCCATCTATATTGTTTTAATTAACTAGTACGTCACCCATTATTGAAAAGCAAGTCAAAAAGAATCTAATGATCTAAATAATTATTACCGGAATACCCAAATTTTGTCTGTAGTTATCAAGCATGATATGCTACTCATATTTAGGTTTTTTCTATTGTTATTTTAATCTGAAAACTGTAGTGAGAATATACAGATCCCTTTTTAAATAATTATGGAGCTTAATTAGCATGCTTGCTCACTCATGAAATGTATTATTGTTCACTTTTTTTTCTTTTTGAAATAATATGTCTACATCTTAAATGGTGTAGTGGGCATAATAGTGAGGTCCTTTTCAGCGACCTAGTTATCCTCGGAGTCATATGTTTCTTTCTATTGGGTGGTAGTTATAAATTGAAGTTTGTGGACTCACTTAACAAATGTATATGGATCATGAACAGGGAGAAGACGTACGATTGGTGTGGTCTGTAGATCGACGCGACAACATACATTAGAGTACTATGTGAAAATTATATTTAATTTGAGTAATATTGAAATTAGAGATGTAATAGTTAGTTGCAATAATGTAACAAGCTGGAAAGTTTGATACAAGAGTCCAAAATATACACAATTAGTCCAGCACATGCACATCATCTACTGTTAATTAGCTAGTGGGGAGTCATTGTCAAAGTTAAATAATGTCAAAGAGTTTTTTCTGTTACCATGGCAGAGGCTCAGAAAATAAAGCAGCATTTTAACTTTCTCAAATTCCTATGAGGAGAAAGCAAATCCCCCCACCATTTAAGTGATTGGTTGGACTGGATACATAAAAACTACAGTATATCTTAAAAAAAAGAAAAAAGAGCAGATCCTCACTCTACAGGGAAATTTTGTTCCTCACTACAAATTTAAAATGTGGGTCTCATTTTTCTACGCTTTATATTCAGAAAGACATGAAGAAATGACAATTGACAGCATGCATGCACGAATATTCTCTACTTTATTCGTTTCAATTTAAAATTCTGAGAATCAATCAAGTTTATTTTTTACTGTATTTTTTATATGCTTTTAAAATTCTTTTATTATTGTGATGATGCATTTTTACGCAGTTTTCAAATGTATAAATTTACTTTTTTTAAAAAAAAAACTTAAAGCTTCTATATATATCATTCAAGATCAAAATTTAAAAGTTTGAAATTATAATTGTGTCACATAAATTA
The DNA here is from genome assembly GCA_000787875.1 of Solanum virginianum. Classification (NCBI taxonomy): domain Eukaryota; kingdom Viridiplantae; phylum Streptophyta; class Magnoliopsida; order Solanales; family Solanaceae; genus Solanum; species Solanum virginianum. The sequence continues at coordinate 57,901 of DF358244.1, forward strand.
GGACAAAAGAATATGTAAACTCACTAACTAAAATAAGTATATATATGCTCTGGCTTAATTTTCACTCCATAAAAAATATCTAGGATGTCACTGGACATATTATTGTTATCGTTGTTGTAAGACACGTATAGGATGTGTTTGGTGTGAAGAAAAATATTTTTCATGAAAAACTTTTTTCTAGAAAATATTTTCTTGGAAAATAAGTTGATTTCTAATTTACTTTTATGTTTGGTTGGTGAGTAAAAAATAATTTTCGATTTTTTTTTCTACTATTTGGTTAGTGAATAAAAATATTTTTTAGAAAATACCTTTTATTTTTAGGCTAGAGAATAGAAAATATTTTTAGGAAGGTAGTTTCTGACATAAAAATTAACCCCAGTAATCGATTCGGGATCCAACTTCAACACTTGATCAGGATCCAACTTGACCTTCAACCCAAGATCCGACTTTCAAATTTTGACTCGATGCCAACTTTCAAATCAAAATCTGACCACACCTAGTTCCAGACTTAACTTCTAAATAATTTATTTTTTTTAAAAAAATAATTTGTAATTTTTTTAGGAGAGGGGGAGGAGGTAAGGATGGGGTAAACAAATAAAACTTTTAAAATTTGAAATATTTTTATTTTTTGGGGGGTGGATGGTAGCAAGGTCAGGATGGGGGCGTAAAAAGATAAAATTGTTGAAATTTGAGTAAACAAAATAATTTAAAATTTGAAATATTTTTTAAAAATAATTTTAATTTTTTTAATTAGGTGTGTTGTTGGGGGGCTGATAGAGGGGGTAAGGGGTGGGTATAGTGGGGATCAGGGCAGAAGTTGGGCTAAAAAAGTAAAAACTTTAAAATTTTGAAATGTTGTTCAATATATACAAATATTTGGGGTAGGGGGTAGGTAGGTCTCCGTAAGGGTGGGTTAAAATAATAAAAATTTTAAAATGTGAAATATTTCTTCAAAAATAATCTTTTAATTTGTTTTTTTAAAATTAAAAATTTAATTCTTTGGGGGGAGGAGGGTCGTGGTAGGGGTGGGCTAAGGAAAAAAAATATATTGTAATTTGAGGTTGGAGGAGAGTTTTGGAAAATATTTTATTTTTGAAAAAAATTATTTTTCTTAAATTTGAGGAAAATAAGTTGATTTGAAAAAATATTTTTCAAAACATTTAAACCAACCAAACATGAGAAAATTAAAAAACTTTTTTTGAAATATATTTTCCTTCATAACAAACACACCCATATAGTTAACTTTCTGTTTTAATTTGTTCGTTCCATCTTTTTTCAGTCTATTTGAAAAGTATGTTTCTTTTCTTTTTAATAAATTCTTAATTTCAATTTCTCGCTAGTCATATTTAATATCATAAAATTAATGGGTATTTGACATATTTTTAATTTAAGATCACAATATTTAAAAGTCTTTTTTTATATTTTTAAAATTTTATGTCAAGTAAAAATAGGACAATCAAATTGAAACAGATGAAGTTTAAAAAAAAAAAAGAAGAGATCTCTCTTATGTTTTATAATTTGAACGAAAGAAAATGGCATTTTCATATTCTTTTTATGTATAAAGATGAAAAGCTGTTGCCTTATTATGATTCTAGTAAAGGAAAAATGACATTTTCCATATGTATGTAAAAATAAAAATTTCTTACAAAAAGTTATCACAAACTATTTTTTTTTTTTAATAAAAAGAGAGAAAATCATTTGAAAAAATAAAAGAATATTAACCGTACGTAGAAATTATTATATAATGTACTTTTCTATCACGTGCATGGATTTGAATGTACAAAATATTATAACTTGAGGACCCCGGCAATCTCCTTTCTCTCAAGTACTTATTCATATTGCAAATATTTTTTTAAAAAAAGGTAGCTGACTAGTGCCAATGAAAAGTTGTGGATTATATTTCAGAATTAGATATGAAGTTGCCTTTACCTAATGTAAATTTAAAATTTTTGAAACATCTTATCCTGATCGGTAATTTCTTATCTTCTTCGTTAGCCTTCTTTGTATATGATTATGTGTTAGTTAATTTGTCACATTTCACTTTAACCGCACCATTAACATATACTGTCATGTGGCAAAGTCTTTATCCTACTGTCATTTATGTATGATGATACTAGTAGTAATATGTTACTTTCTGTTATAGCGTAAATGTCCCTAAATATGAACATTGATAACTTCGTAAACAAGTTAAGCAACCTATTAAAGTTGGTGAAATCATCATAAATGTGTGAATATGTCAAATTTAGGGAAAATAGTAGTTGTTTCCTTTTTTTTTTTACTTGTTACTATTTGATTTAACACATTTATTAAGAAATTAATTTTTAATATAAGTCATTATTATACTATTTTTATTGATTAATGTTTAATATTTCTTGAAAAAAATTGATTTGGAGAATAGTATTGATACTAAAGGGTAAAATATGAGACATATAATTATTAATAGTGACAAAGTAAAAATTAACCGAATATACAATTTATTGACGAGTCAAAGTAGGTAGAATTAATAATTGAATGCTTTTTATTAAATTCTAACAATTTAATTTATTGATGGTATATTGTGTATATAATATATTTGTTTTTTTTTAAAAAGATACTATTTGCTTTTAATTAGTCTGTTTAAAAAAATAATTATTTTCTTTCTGATAACATTTTTAATTTCAGCTGTTCACATGATATATTTAAGACGATAAGATTAAATGACATTTGATACATTTGACATGATTTTAATTTAAAAACATAAAATTAAAAAGTCTTTTTTATTTTTTTAAATTCCATGTCAATTAAAGGAAGTCGTTCATTTTAAAATGAAGAAAATAGTAAACAAGAATGAAAAAACTTCTTTAAAATATCACAAGATTTTCAATTGGTGCGTTGCTTTTTTGCCTCTATTCCTATTGCTCGCTAATTTTGTCATCTTGATAACTCTTTTATTTTGGAGTGTTAAATGATGAACTTTTTACTTGCCAATGAATTGACTCCATCTGGATCCAATAAATCATGAGATTTTTGAGTTTAAGAAAGATATGTGACACAAACATGCAACACAATTTAGTCGAGTCTCAATGGACAATTTATTGACACAACTTTTAGATGTATTGAATCAAAATTGATTGAATTAACAAATATGGCATATCATTAAATTTATTACATTTTCATAAAGTAGTTTTGCCATCCTATTTACAAATTTTATTACAATTATCTAAGCTATAGTGATTTCTTTTTGAGAGTTGGGACAGCAGAAAGTATGAAGACAGAAAAAGGAGGTCAGATTTGGCATAAAAGAAAAATGGTATAGTGATTGTGGAGATGTTGTGAATGATTCAATGAGTGATAAATAAACAAACTTCATAGCATTTCGCTGTCACATTTAATCCAATCATTACTATGCAGATTCAATTTTAATAAATATTTGCAGATTTAATCCAAAAACGTTTCCCAAGTTTATGATTTGGTCCTCAGACTTCAAATTTGGGTAAAATTATCCTTGAAAACCAAACTTTGTTCCCCAGGTAACTAGTACTATTTTGTCAAAAAATGTTTCGTTGATTCATTAGTGGAAAATACTTCATAGTATAATAAATTATTAAATATTAGAATATATGTATACACGCACACCAAAATAAAGACAATGGTCAATCACTACAAATAAAGATATTTAATTTTTTTCTAAAGAAAAGAGATCTAAATTATATACTAAGTGATGACATTTGTTCGTTAATTTTTGACAATTTATTTTTCTACCTTTCTTTGTCATGAAGGTTTAAAAAATATGGTTATGTTGGACGTAGGGGTCATTTGATACCCGGAATTAGCTTGACTTGGACTTATCTTTGTTTTTGATATATTTTTTAAGTAAACAAGAATGTTCTGTTACTTCTAATTACTTTAAATATGTTATTTTACATTTATAAATTTTTTTGTAAAGGTACACAAGGAAGACGTCTTCAAATGCATTTCTTTCAAGAAAAAGTGCCAACCACATTGGACTCGTGGAAGCATTTTGACCAAAATATAAGACTTGCCAAACTAAATTAGAAGACTAGTCCAACAGGAAAACTGCAAACACTTTTTTTTTTTAATAAAATCACAATTTCCGTGAAATACTTGTCATTATTCACTAATATAACAATCACAATTTCCATTAAAATAAGTACTTGATAACTCTGTCCACGATTTTGTCTTTTAGGTTAACAATAGAAATTGCATGTGAAATGACATTTAATCAGCTACAGTAGCGATTCAATATTCATCTGAAAAGCAGAGTATATTTGAGATTCACCGGGCATCGTCGGAGCAGTGATTTTTCTCTTATCTGCCAATAAACGGACGAAATCTCAGCTGGCAAAGATTCCATCTTTGTCCCTCTAAGCACTTGCGGGTAGGGTGGGTGACTCATGCTTCTTTCTCTTTACCCTTCATTCGTTGATCCATCCCTCTCTGTTTCTCCACTAATTCTCTCACTTTACCATCACCATGACTTCTTTCTTTATTCCCCTTTTTGTTAATCCTTAGAAATCCCCCTATTTTAATTTTAATTACTCATTTTCTTCGAATTATGGGGTGCGCAACCTCTAAGCATGATGACTTGCCGGCGGTGGCACTCTGCCGTGAACGTTGCACCTTTTTAGACCAAGCTATTCACCACCGTTACGCTTTTGCTGAAGCCCATGTAGCTTATCTCCACTCTCTGAAATCCGTCGGCGGTTCTCTTCACCGGTTTTTCGAACATGATCTCGATCTTTCTACTTCATCCTCTGGCAGTCCTCTTTCTCCGGTTCTCAATCTGCCCCCTCATCGGAAAGGTGACCTTCCAGAATCTTCCTCTTCCCTTCCTCCTCCAGCTAAAAAACCTGCGGCTGCCATTCATCAGCATCATGATTCTCACTCTAGTTCCGGTTCACACCTTCACTTCCACTCTGATTCCGAGGAAGATGATGATTCCGGTTCCGAGTCTTTGCATCACCCTACGGAAACCCCTTCTCATGGTAATAAGTATGGTCAGTTCACTTATGCTGATCATGAAACCCTAGGGTTCGGAGCACCACCATATCAAGCCGGTGGGGGTGGGGGATTCGGAGCACCACCATATCAAGTCGGTGGGGCTGGTGGGTTCGGACCACCGTATCATGTCAGTGGGGGTCCTGGGTTCGGGCCACCATATCAAGTCGGTGGTGATGGGTTCGGGCCACCATATCAAGTCGGCGAGGCTGGTAGTGGGTACGCAGCACCATATCAAGTTGGTGGAGGTGGTGGGTTTATGCATATGAATTTCATGAGGAAGCAGACGACGCCCTCGGTGACCTATCATCAACGACCCATAAGTCCCGAAACTGTTCGTATGGGTGAAACGTCTTCGTCCTATTACCCTTATCCTTATCCCAATAGTAACAACCCTAATCCTTACAACAATTATTCGAATTATCCCAATTACGGTGGCGAGTTTTTTTCCTCATCGATTCAAAGGCCGTACGGTGTTTCATCTCAGCCTGGGCCGTCTGGAGCTGGGCCTTCATCAGCACCATCAACTTCAAAACCAGCTCCCCCGCCGCCCTCTCCACCTAGAAGCTCACCTTGGGATTTTCTGAACCCTTTTGTCACTATTGAGAGTAATAATTACTCTACACCTTATACGCCAAGCCGAGACTCGAGAGAAGTGAGGGAAGAAGAAGGTATCCCCGATTTGGAAGACGAGGATTTTGAGCACGAGGTTGTTAAGGAAGTTTATGGACATCAGAAGTTTGTTGAAGGCGAAAACGAAGGCCAAGGAGGGAACCATCCAAAAGCAGTGGCAGAGGAGAGAGAGAAGCAAAGTGATTCGGAGTCGCTATACCGTGGGAGGCCAAGCGCATCAATGGAGAATGACCAGGTGGAATTTGAGGTACATGTTGTGGATAAGAAAGTGGTAGATGAGGAAGGGAAGTCGGGGCATGGGGGAAATGTTGCTGGGTTCAAAGCTCGTGCATTCAAGGACGACTCTGATGTTGTGAAAGAGATTCAGGTTCAATTTGAGCTAGCTTCTGAATCTGGAAATGAGCTTGCTAAGATGCTGGAGGTTGGAAAGCTTCCCCACAATCGTAAGAATGCTACGTATCAAGGTACTTAGTTGTGCTCTCAAGTTTTATTTTTTATGCCGTCCACATACCTAGGTACTTCATTGTGATATCAAATTATGATTTTTGTTTTTTTTGTTATTCATCATTATGCTCGAGAGATTTGCGGATGAGAATAATGTTTTGTTTGTGAATGAAGCCTAAGTCTTGCTGTTTCATAGTATATTGGACATTTTAGTAATTTGATTTTCAGGCAGTCAGTTAATTTTTAACTTCTATTTCTTGGGAATTCGTGGAGGCAGTCTCTTCCAGGATGTTGCATGCAATTTCACCTTCATTATCCGTAGTGTCGTCACAACCTTCTACGTCAAAGAATGCCACGATTCAGATTAATGATCCTACTGCTTCAGATGTGGAAGGAGATGTTAGTTCAAGGTACAGGAACCTTTCTTCAACGTTAAACAAGCTGTACCTCTGGGAGAAGAAACTGTATCAGGAAGTTAAGGTATTATTTCGTTATTTAGGTCTATTTTAACATTGTTTGCTATAAACGTACTTGGACGACTGCTTCTTTTTGGAGAGCAGTATTTATTGCTATAGTTTTTTTAGGATTCAAAATAGTGGCTTCCTCATCTGTGATTATTGTCTCATTACTTCTCTTGGTGTGTCTTGTACATGGTAAATCAAGTGGTTTAATTGGTGCTTGTTATTTGATTCATTTGACGCTTTATGGACAATCTCAATAAATCTGTGATAATTCTGAGATGCAAATGCAATACATCTGAACTTCTTATCAATCTACTGTTATGTGCTAATTTTGAATCTCAACAGAAATGGTCTGTAAAACTTCTGTGTCTGGTGTTGCTTGTATTTTGCTTGTATTGTCTCTTCCTTGGAACTTTTGTAGAAGACATTTCCTCTGCAGAGGATTTGAAGTTTATGGGTTCCCAAGGAGCCTATTTGGATTGGCTTATTTTAATTGCTTTTAAGCCAAGATAGCTTTTTTTAACACTTTGTGCTGTTTGGGTAAGATCAAAAAGTGCTTTTAAAGTCAAAAAGACACAAATAAGCAAATATCCATAAGTTAGAATGGCTAACTTATCAGCCAAAAGCAATAAGTGCATCTAAACAGGCTCTAGGTCTGCTTATGTGTTGTTTGATTCAATTTTGTATGTTATCAGTTATTGATTTGTTAACACACTTAACTGATAATCAAACCAATAAGATTTCCGTCAACATTTAACTGTTTAGTAGTGCTTAATTATTTGGTTAACGGTTTAACCAATAATAAAATGTCTGCTAGGTGTCAACCATTCAGTTATCAATTAACTGATAACCCAATATCAATAACCAATACTAACATTTTTATGGTTCAATTCATCAGTTAAAACAAAATTTGCAACTCTGATTTCTAGCAATTTAACATACAATAGTTACTGAATAAACTAACAAGATGTTCAATATATATCTTTTAAAAAGTAATAAACCACTACATATCATGACAATAGTTAGAAAAATTAACAGAAACTGTATTTTAATATTAGAGGAAAATAAAAATAAAAAGAATGAGAAAGAAGAATGGAGGACTTGACAATGGCTAGGCAACAGCAAAATGGACGAATTAACAACAATTTTCAGAGCCCTAATTTCGTCTTACTTTTCATTCTCTCTTTGATTTCATAATTAATTTGAAAAATTGAGTAATACTATCAGCAAGTTTTAAATTTGGTTGTGATATATTTTTGGTTTGACCGTTGTGTGTATTAAAAAGAAAAGGAGAAGTAAAATGAGGGCCACGTTTTTTTAATTTTACAACAACAACAATATACCCAATGAGATCTCACAATTAGGGTCTGGAGAGGGTAAAATGTACGCAGACCTTACCTCTACGTCATAGAGATAGAGAGGCTTTGACCTGGTTCAAGATTGGGGAAAGATTCAGCTAGTTCTCATTTTCCACTGAGCCAACAACGTAATTTATGAATGGGTTCCCAACTCAATTTTGTTTTATATTTAAAGGGTTTTACATTATAAATACAAGGTTCGGGTGAAAGTTACTGGTTTCCGGGAACTCACATGGGAAACTGTAGATCCGCCCCTGCTCCTCTGTCCCCCTTCCTTTTGTCATGGATAACCTTGATTGTTAGTTTTGTTGGGCCTTAAAGACTACTTTCGAGTTTTTTTCCTCTTCCTTTCTTGCAATTGGAATACAAAAATGTCTTCCCTTCGATCACATCATCCCCTATGTGCAAAGGTTGCTGTAGTTCGTGATGTAATTCGCATTAATGTCAAGCATATGTGGAACTAATATTGACAGTGTTTCCTGTGATATAATAGTTTTCCTTTGCTTATTGTGGCTGTTTTGCAGTCTGAGGAGAAGACAAGGGTGCTTCATGAAAAGAAATCTGAAAAGCTGAAGCGATTGGATCAAAAGGGTGCTGAGGCTCACAAGGTTGACATTACAAGGCAATTGGTTAAAAGTCTCTCCACGAAAATTCGAATTGCGATTCAGGTTGTCGATAAGATCTCTGAGAAGATAAACAAGATGAGGGATGGAGAGTTATGGCCGCAACTGAATGTACTTATTCAGGGGTATGTCTTTTTGCTGAGTCTTATGGATTAAATGGATCCCATTTGTTTAATGAGATATAAAAGAACACTCTGTCCGGGTTGGCTATCATTAGATTTTTGTAGAAGCACTAGATGGAAGAAAAAGTATTGGTTTGCCACATTTTGATTACTGTTTCTGATTTGTATTCCAAGGTTATCGTAATGACATCATTGTATGCCTCCAAGCTCTACTGCACCATCTAAAGTCTTGTATATTGATCTCCCCAAATGATTTGAAGAAATTGATTGGATTCAAATGTGATGTTCTTGTTTCATCATTCATGTATCATTCCAGTGGATGAAAAGCTGTAGAGATTTAAGCTTTCAAAACTTCCATGTGATGAGTTTGTCCAGAACTTTTATATTAAATGTTCTACCGTGGTAACTTCATTTGCAATATGGTAATTGCGTAAAACTGTTCTTCATGCAAAATTCAGATTGGCTTGTTTATTCCTATTTTTTAGGGGTTAGATAATGTTTTTGTAATCTGAGAGACATCCTTTTAACCCTAGTTTCTTTTGATGCACACATGGTACCAATTGGTAGAGAAGACTGGGTGTCTTTGATTGAGAACCATGTGTTTTTGTAGGTCTTCTACTTTTCGGTATAGCACTTATATAGGCGAGGTTTTTTGTGCTCCCAGTTTTTTTTGAATGTACTATAACTAGCTTTGTTTTCTTAAAAAAAGTTGACTTGTTTATTAGGATGTAGAAGCTCTGACCTACATATTCAGCTTTCACAAACACATTATACTGTATTTATAAGAAAGTCAATCTAAACAGGCTCTAGGTCTGCTACCTACATATTCAGCTTTCACAAACACATTATACTGTATTTATAAGAAAGTCAAAGGTGGATGAATGTATAGTTGTTTGTGAATTGTGATACTCCTGAAGAGAAATTCTTGCTTTCACTAAAATCGGTATGCAACATCTGGAGTTGCAAATGCATATCAGTTACAGCTGGGCAATCTCGTATGGGATGCTGGGATTTATCTTGACATAGTCGGATCATTAAGAGATTTTTCAGCTGAACTTTTATGTTTTTTAGGCCAAATAGTTATCTAATGCAAGTTTCTCTTATGTGGATTCTCTATGTAGGTTAAGTAAAATGTGGAAAGCCATGCTTGAGTGTCATCGTAACCAATGCCAGGCTATTGGAGAAGCCAAAAGATTAGATGCCATTGCATCTCACAAACACTTGAGTGATGCTCATCTTGAAGCCACTCTGCAGCTTGAACATGAGCTTTTGAACTGGACTTTGAGGTTCTCTTGCTGGGTGAATGCACAGAAGGGCTATGTGAGAGCACTAAACACTTGGCTCATGAAATGTCTTCTGTATGTGCCCGAGGAAACAGCCGATGGAAGAGTTCCCTTCTCTCCAGGCAGGATTGGTGCTCCCCCAATTTTTGTCATCTGTAATCAGTGGGCTCAAAGCATTGAAGGAGTTTCTGAGAAAGAGGTTATTGACTGTATGCGAGATTTCGCATCAAATGTCCTTCAGCTCTGGGAACGAGATAAACATGAAATGCGGCAAAGGATGATGGTACACAAGGATATGGAGAGAAAAGTGAAGAACCTTGAGAGGGAGGACCAGAAGATACAAAAAGGGATTCATGCACTGGATAAAAGAATAGTACTCATTTCTGGTGATGAAGCTGGTGGTCTCTCATTAAATAGGCATGTCGTTTACCAGAGTGACACAAGCAAAAGTAATAGCCTTCAGGTTGGTCTGAGACATATTTTTGAGGCCATGGAAAGATTTACCGCCAAATCCTTGAAGGTGTATGAGGAGCTTTTGCAACGCATTGAAGAGGATGATCTGTCTTGAAGAGCATTAGAAATTGGTACGGCGCACTACCTTGGAAAGGTTATGTCTTCTGGTGGTCTGTTATTATGCTACTGCTGGAGGTTGTTGAACTTTCAGACAGGGGACAATGTGAAATGGAGCAACAGAAGCCTTGTTGGCTTTCTTTGCTCTTGCTGTAGCATATCACAGCTTGATCAGTTTCAGTTTGGAAGCGGGGCTTACGTCAGATGTAATACCTGATGATGTGCCATTTGAGGTAGTTGCAATGGGATCTTTTTGCTGATGTCAGAAAGATATTCTTGAATCTCCTATTTCAGAAGTCTCCGTGGATCTTGAATATTGCAGTAATTGATGCCTCAGCAAGTATCCTGTTTTCAGCGTTAGGGCTCCGTGTCGGGCTAGCTGTGAACCTGAGACGAGGGATTAAATACTCCAGGATAGGCACCAATCCTCAAGTCACTAATGTGCTTACCAGAGGTGACCTGAACTAGCGGAGATGTATATAGTATGAAATGTCATGCCTTTGTTACGTGCGGGACTGCGAGCATTTATGGTTGGAGAAAGTATGACATGCTATGACTACCTTGGCGCAAAGTGGCATGGTGGGTGTTTGCCCCATTGCCAGCTGGTCCCTGCGGCAACTTAGGCAGCGACCGACTATATTGAGCCAGACTAGGAACTCTGCTCCTGTATTTTGAGAAAATAATTGTTAAGAGACATCTGAGCCTATGGTAGGCATGTTTGTGTACAGATGGGCTGCATTCTTGTGATAAATGCAAATAAGCAAGGAAGGATGGCATCTGAACTGGAAGCAGAGGCCATCTAAGGAAAAAAAAAAACGTGATGAGCTGTTTGTTCATGGCTTATGGTGCTTTGGGTGTTTCCCAGTTGGATCTATACTAAGCAAGTGGAGCAGACGAAGAAACTGTTTGGTAACTCAAGTCATTGAGATTGCTGGTTGCCTGGCACCAGACCTGCCCGAGAACAGAGAGATAATACTTGTAAGTTGTATTCAGATTGTTGTTTAAATTCTGGTAATAATCTGTATCTTAAATTCTGTGTATATAGATGACCCAAATACATTTTTTATGATAGATATGTAGTGCATTCTATCTGACGTAGGACCAGTTATAATAACAACATTTTGCGATAATGTTCAAATTTATTCGGTCATTATTCATCTCATCCGCCGATTCTGTCTTAGATTCATCAACGCCCATCTGTTTATACTTTTCACAAATAATGTCGCAGATTATGAATCATTTCTTTTTTCTTTTGAATTGAACAGTCCCACTGAAGCCTCAAACGTAACGTAGGTTCTGCAGATGTTGCCAACTCTTCTTGTTAGGATCAACATCTCCCAAATAAGAGTAGTAATAAGTGAAAATATATATAGTTAGCAAGCAACTGTTACATGTGTCTACTCAACACAATATTGAATTACATGGGGTTCGAATTACTTGAAGCAACACTCCAATATGAGTTACGATTGGAGTTGGGACTTCATCTTCACTGGTGTAGAGAGGCCTTGCTATCGGCAGATCTATCGCGTTGATCTGTTAACTTAAATAGACTTGTCCGTAATATAATTAACCCGTTGCAAGAATGATCCTGATGATTGCGATTAGCAAAATTTGAATATGTGAAGGGGCACGTAGCCCTAATTATATGAAAAAGATGGAAAACACCACCACCTTGGAGGGGAACGATTTTTTTTGTTTTAAAAAGGAACTAGATGATGAAAAATCATAACACGGAAAAAATTAAATGATGAAACAGATTTAACGAGAAAAGGAAAATAAATCCAGTATTTGATTTTTGTTATTAAAACCCAGTATTATCCGTTTCGGGGCAGTATTCATCAAATGATTACATTAAATTTGTTGTAAAGTGTCGTGTCTACCTAGGCACATGCTAAATCACATCAGATTAACAAGAGAGTTCATCCTATCACTACGTGAATGAGAGTGCGTTGAGCAAAGATTTTTTAACCCAATATACTTTTTGCATATCCTAGTGGTACGTTCGTAATGCAGTCTTTTCTTTTGTTCATGGTCTACACATGATTTTACAACTATTTCAAGGAGATATTGTTTTATATAGTAGTATTTTTCTTCGTAAGATAACAGTGACTAAAAAAAATTAGAACTAAATATTAATTAAAGTTGTTGGATCGACTGAGAAATAACAAGAGCAAGAAAGGTGTTTCCGGGTAGATGAAAATGTACCTTCTTCCTTCTTCTATCCCAAATAATTTTGAACTTGTAAATTTATTAATAGGACTATTTTTTTATTAAATAATTGTGCAAAGTGTTGTGAGTTCACTAGTTGGGTAGAGAATAGAAAATTCGCAAGAATTATGTATTACTATATATTTTTTCTATAGAAAAAGAATGATTCATTGTTCTTTTTGACCTGTTTAAAAAAATATGATCTATTTTCGTTTTGATAAAATTTTAATTTCAACTTTTAACGTGACATGTTTCAGGTAACAAGATTAAAATACATTTTGATATATTTAACATAATTTTAATTTAGGATCATAAGATTGAAAAATCTCTTTATTTTTTTAAACTCGATATAAAGTGAAATTAGATTTTTTTTTTAAATGGAGGGAGTAACATAGAATGGTAAATAAAAAAACAAATTACATTAGTAATCCAATGGATTACATGCATACGAAATCCAATGAATTACGTGTATACGAAAAATTGTCACGATGACTCACCAATTTTTTAATGTGCAACTTGAGTGATGGTTACACTAGTACTATATTAGAGCTTTGACTCGCCATGGCATCGTTTAGAAAAATGTCAGTGAGAACAAGAATCAAACACCTCCCGTGCACCAAAACCATCGGCCGCCTCCGGCAACATAACCTCCACAAGGAAGATCCTCATTCACTCCTAAAGGAAGATCCGTTGGAAATCCTGTCTAATCTGTGGATTAAGACTTTCTCTGAACCCCAAAAACCCTTCACTAACCTTACTGGATTTCTCTCAAAACTCGATCTCTGGGTCCTCGCTTACCAACGCACTTATGCTCATTTCACTGGTTCATTCCCCCCTAGGAATGCTATCCACTCCCATGTTCTATCCGACCTCTTAAACCTCCGGAATTCAGTTATCCGGGGAAAATTCCTTTGGCATACAAAAATCCATCAATATATTCGTGGCCCTAATGAACAACCCATTACCGAGCAGCTTTCCAGGAGTCAGCTCCAATCTATACTCGCATCCAGAACGCCTCCCTTTCAGGATGTTGTCGTACAACAAGCTTTACTTACGATATTGGA
>DF358244.1:71698-93296 GCA_000787875.1 Solanum virginianum
TATTGGAACCCATTTTTGAGCCTAGGTTTTCGGCAAAGTCCCATGCCTTTCGCCCTGGAAGGAATCCCCATACTGTTATTAGAACCATTAGGAGTAATTTTGCTGGTTATTTGTGGTTCCTGAAAGGCGATATTAGTGAGATATTTGATAATGTTGATGTTGATGTCGTTATGGCTAGTCTCGAAAAAGCTATCAAGGATAAGAAAGTGTTGAACTTGATAAAGGCGGGGTTGAAAGCTCATCGACGTGGAGAGGAGGGCGCAGAAGAAGAAAAAGATAGCAGGAAGAGAAAGAAGGGACGAACAAAAAAGAGGATTTTAAATGAGAATGAGCCCAAGCCAGACCCTTATTGGTTAAGGACATTCTTTGAGTTTGCTCCGCAGGAGGCTGCTGAGATACCCAATTATGGTGGTTGTGGAATTCTTAGTCCTTTGTTGGCTAATGTATGTCTTAATGAGCTTGATCATATGATGGAACAGAAAATAGTTGAATTTTTTAGGCCGTCTGAGCGAGACACGATATGGAAATATTCTATGGATGATGGTTGTCATAATCCTGCTTGGCCCGAATTTGTTCCCTCTAGTGGAAAAGAGAAGACGAGGAAGATGGATTTCATAAGGTTTGGAGGTCATTTCTTGGTTGGGATTCGAGGGCCTAGACAAGATGCCGTGGAAGTGAGGAAAGAAATAATCGGATTTTGTGAGAGAATTTTAGGGGTCAGGTTGGACAATTCAAAAATAGAGATTGAGCATATTTCTAGGGGATTTAAGTTCTTGGATCATATTATTTGTCGTCGTGTTATTTATCCAACTCTACGTTACACAGCCAGTGGCGGTAATATAGTGAGTGAGAAAGGTTTAGGGACTTTGCTTTCAGTCTCTGCTAGTTTGCAACAATGTATTCACCAGTTTCGAAAGCTCAAGCTTGTGAAAGGTGATAAGGATCCAGAACCACTGCCTTGCACACCAATGCTATACTCTGGTCAAGCTCATACTAATTCTCAAATGAACAAATTCCTTGAGACAATGGCTGATTGGTTCAGATATGCAGATAATCGGAGAAAAGTTGTTGGGTTTTGTGCATATGTGGTGCGTAGCTCTCTGGCTAAGTTATATGCTGCCAGGTATAGGCTGAAATCTCGTGCCAAGGTTTATAAGATTGCCTCGCGTGATTTAAGCCGTCCATTGAGGGAGCACACCAACAATTCTGCACCTGAATATTCAGATCTTTTGAGGATGGGACTTGTTGATACTATTGAAGGTGTTCAGTTTTCCCATATGTCTTCAATCCCGTCATGTGATTACACTCCGTTTCCAAGGAATTGGATCCCTGACCATGAGAAGGTGTTGCGTGAGTATATCAACTTACAGGACCCAAAGTTTTTCTGCCAGCTGCACAAGTCAGTTAGACAGCATGGTATGTGCTTACCTCAAGATGAACTATCTCAGATTGTGTGGCAGTATAAGACTCTTGGCGTGCGAAGCTTGTCGTGGAGGTTATGTGATGACAAAGGGATGGAAAATGCTTGTGATAAAGTAATGGTGGCATCATCATGAAGGTATCATGAAATGTGAGAGTTTATCAATATAGATTGCTATTGATGGTGTCAACTGACTTCTTATTTTTCTGAAGCTAGATGGTCAATGTCTATCTTGATAATAGTAAAGTTTGAAGTTGATCTTATTTAACAATCCTAGAGAGCTGATTAGCTTGATTACAGTGAATCTTCCTTTATAAGGCTTTTTCAGTAAAGATTCAATTTCCAATTCAGATTTGTGAGTCCATTTTATAGTACGCCCTTTTGTAAAATTCTGTTCTTATGGTTGAGATCTGAAAGGAATGACTGCTCCAAGTAAGCCTCTATAATTTGGATGAGTTTCTGAAAGAAATAAATTATTGGCACCAACATATGTGCTTATAGCTTTAGACTAAAACACTTACCATCTCCACAATAAGAAGTATATAAGTTGGATAAGTTCCATCAGAGACTTACATTCTTGACACTTAAGTGATCTTCTCTTACTTCCTTAAACCCTAGCCTCCATATATCTTCCCCCATGGAAACTGTGTGATCTGCTGCAATGGGATGAAGCATAGCATATCACTCCAAAGCTAAACTGAAGTTATGACTATGATGTGATAGCTCATAAGTTCTGCTAAAATAAATATAGCCAATGAAAAGAAAGTTGCATTCCCTGGATTTTTACCACAGCAGATAAAAAGGTCATCTTCAGCTCAATATATCCATATATAATAAACATAGAGCTTGAGGACTGTCTGCATGTTTTCAGAAGGATGAATAGTGAGCTATGTGAATGCTTCCACAAACAATGGCTCCTCGCCCTTACCTGGGTATTTTTTCAGTTGGATCAGACTACCCAAGTGGAACATGAGAAGAGGCTGTTTGGATGATGTAAGTCAATCAAGACTGCTGGTTGCCTGGCACCAGACCTGCCTGAGAAGAGAGATATAATACTCGTAAGTTAGTTGTATTCAGATTGTTGTACATTGCCTTGTTCTCTAAATTCTGATAATAATGTGTATCTTAAATCACGTGTATATAGGACTGGTTGGATGACCCAAATGCATTTTTTATGATAGATATATGGTGCCTTCTATCCGACATGGAACCAGTAATTATAATATCAGCTTAATATAACATTTTGCAATGTTCAAATTTGTTGATTGAGTCATTATGCATCCCATGTGCCTATTCTATCTTAAATTTATCAAAACCCATCTGGCATATACACACACTCACAAATAATGTTGCAGATTAGAGAAGTACCGGGGTGTGGTGATTAGCCAAGACATGGCATAGCTTCAGCCACCGAGGATATGGCCCTTGATAGGATGGTGTGTAGGTCAAGGATTAGGATAGAAGATTAGTAGATAGTCGAGTACTTTGTTTTCCCATTGCCAGAGTATTAGTTAGTCTTGTAGTTTCGTATTCTTAGATTTCTACTTCTGTTTCTGTTTGTTGATTCTTTACCCTTGATTATTGTATTTTTGTGTTGTGTCTTCCTGCTTGTTACTGCTATACTCTTTTTCATCTGTTTTGAGCCAAGTGTCTATTTGGAAACTTCTCTTCCTTTTAAGGTAGGTGTAAGGTCTGTGTACACACTACCCCACTTGTGGGATTACTCTGGGTATTTCGTTGTATTAGTGAAGTGCACAAATCAATTTTTCTTTGTTCTTTGAACTGAACAACATCATTCTGGGCTGTCGATTCCTTTGTACTTACAATTAACCAGAATGCTAGACAAGTTTCCGAAGCCTCAAACTTTGTATGTTCTGCAGGTGTTCTTTTGGTTCAAAAAGACAAAATTTTCATTGCTTAAAGCAAAACAAATAACAGGGAGTTGACAGCCGATAGAGCGTAGCAGCAGACTTTGTTACAGTTGTAGTAGAAGAAAAAGGGCTTACACTAGTAGTAGAGGAAAGAGTAAAGGACATTGTAGTGTGGGTTGCACTTCATGCCAGCTATACTATCTGGCATTGGGTTATAAAAATTATGAGTTCGACAAAAGTTAGCGCCCAACTAGCTGCTTCAATCACGTGACTGGCAAAAGATGGTAGAATAAAAAATAGTGATATTGAGCTGTGAATTGTTGTTAACGCCATGCTTGACTAGGCTATCCACTACTTGATTTTGGTCCCTGTAAATGTGAGTTATGGAGAGCTCATGCTGTTGTGAATTGCGGACCTGCAATCAGAAAAAAATATTAGCATATTTTGCATTAGGTGATGTCAACAGTGTGAGTATCTCTTTTGCATCTATATCATCTTGAACTGGTGTATGAACCAGGCTTACAGCAAATGCAAAGTCGAACAAAGAACAAAGCTATACTTGTGTGCACAAACGATTGTAACCGTATCCATTCCATTTTATGTGGTATCGTTTGATTTGATATGATATTTAAGGGGAAAAAAAGAAAGGCTTTGAAAACTCACCTAGAACAACTCTTTGATATTTGTGTGGATATAAATTATTTCGTTAAGGGTGAAAGAAGAATTTTAAAGTTACATTATTTCTAATTATAGTAAGATAGCATTTTTTTTGGAATAGATTAAAAAAGAAAAGGTGCCGCGGGGAGTAAGTACTTCTAAAAAATGAACCTCAGAAAATAGATTAAAACATAGGAGTGAGAGAGAAGATTCGAGGCGGAAGAGAAGTCAAAAGTTAATGCGGAGGAGAATAATATGATTGTGAAAGCAAATGGGTAAAGCATAATAAAGAATAAAGGGTAAATTAAAATTATTTAAAATTAAGTAAGGGTATAATTTGAAAAAGAAAATAAGTAAACCATGACATTCATGGTTACAAAACCATGAAAGCAAACCATACGTACCAAGAAACAATCAAAACAAACATGGTTCTCTTACTAACCATAACATATCCAAACAAGCTGTTAGGGAAAGTAGCATGGCCAATATACCTATCATTTTCCATATCCAAAACCAACTTCGATACACATCAACATTTAAGTTAAAATGGTCAGATTTATCGTTAAACCATGCAAAATGGAAATTTGGCCGGAACTTTAAGGAATAGGAGGATGATTATTTGTGCAATAGCAACAACGTCGTACTCTTCTAACTATCGCTCGTAAGCCTTTATGTATAAATTGATGTGTACGTGTCCTTTTTACATCAAACAATCTGGCAAAATAAACGGATCTTGCCACCTTTAGATGTTGAGTTGGATTAATTTGGTGATAGTCTTCTTTGAGACAATTGGAATCTTGGCAACTATGATATCATTAAATTATCGTCAGGTACACGTGTGCGTGTGATTCAGAATTATATGTATTTTCATCACATTAATTTGTTGATCCTCTGTGGGGGGCAAATTGGGCTGATCCCGTAATAGTATTATATTTAAGACCTACATGTCTCATTTAATTTCGATGAATTTTGAGAAATGTAACGGTAGCATCTAAGAAATTTAAAATCTCTAATGGTTTTTGGCCTAAAATTCTTCTTCCAGGAGCTTCCTGATTTTTGAGATTATCAAGTAGAATAGTTTCGTTGGTTAGGCATATTCCATTTTCTTCTTTTCGGCATACTTGAGGCAACATAGCAGCTTAACAACTGGTTGATAGCAGAGTTGTCAAGATTCTTGTTATCTGTAGGAGATGACACATAGCACAAACATCGCCTAAGTGGTAGCTTCATACAAATCCAAAGTCTTGTTATTCTGTCATCTTGTGGGGTTGCTTCCACTATAAAATGCTGCACGAGTGCCATTTGATCATCCACTGCATTAAGATAGGCTTTTCTTGGCTTGAAGAGGCAGGGTGCCATTTATCAATGCAGAGTTGTCAGTTTTCTTTTTGGTATGAGGTGGCATCGCCTAGAATAACTAAGTTGCCTGTTAGATCTAGATCCAACTCAAGTCCTTTTCTCTATATATGAAAGAAATGAAGGATCAATTGAGATTTTTGGGAAAATTTTCTCTTCTGGTTGCTCTCTTGATTACCATACTTTATATACATTTCAAAGGACTAGTATGAAAATATACAAGGACTATGTAATTAACTTGCTCCAGTAATAATTAAAAGAAAAGAATCCTAACCTACTATACTTGCACAGCTCTTTATGAGATTTGGATTTGGATGAAATCTGCTCAACAAAAGCCAGAAAACCACATACAGTTAGACCTTTCAATGAACTTCTCAACTTCAACAACAAATGGCTCCCTCACCTTTGAGATCAAAAACCACCCTAAAACATGCTCGTTCTAGCAGCTTTCCCTCTACATCACACCCTATTGTGTCTCAATTCAATGAGCACCTGTCTAGGCTAACATCTTCTTCAGAGGCTACTTCTTCCTCCCTTTCATCCTTCACTTGTAGACTTGGTGATCTTGAAAACTTATTGGATCACATGGAAGATTTGCTTCAACTACCACATGTTCAACAAGCCATTTCACTGGACATCAATGAATTATTAGAGGGGTACCTCAAGGTATTAGACATTTGTGCCACCATCAGAATAGACAAGGCCTCCTTTCAGCTCTTCGTCGAAGACAGAATATGGATGACATTTCTCTCTATCTAACCTCTAGAAGGAAGTCCAAGAAGATGATCCAAAAACTTCTTAAAAATTTGAAGAGCCTGATGAAGGAAACTAACTTCACATCAAAAAAGCCTGAAACTTCGGCTGTTGTTGAAGAATTGCAGGATGTACAGTTGGTCATTCTAGGACTATTTAAGGCCTTGTTGTTCTATGTCAATGGAAAGGGATCTCAATCAAGTAATTGGTCCTCACGAAAATTGAGGAAGTGGAAACCAATGAATTTGACAATGTTGATGCTGCTCTGTGTTCACTTCTCAGTCACAACAAGACCAGCAAATACGAAAGAATTGACCAGTCAGTTGCGAGAGATGGAGGTAGGCATTAAGGTTCTTGATGAAGGGCTTGAATGCTTTTTCAGGCGTTTAATCAAAACCCGAGTGTGCCTCCTCAATGTTTTGAATCATTAGGTTGTCAAGAATGGAAGCCCAAAAGGCTATCCCAAAGTTTTGTAATTCAGTAACACATGTACATTTTACAATATACATCAAAATGAAATACAGGATCAAGTTCATTTTTTCCTTTACTACTTTTAACCTCTTTTGAATACATGTCAAGTGCTATTCTGCTACTGTAATGGTCCTTCCCTTTGCTTGAATGATTGTAGATGTTGATTGACTTGGAAATCTAGTGTACTCAGTTGAACTTAAGAAATTTAATCCGCCTTTGCTAGTTTACCACAGGCTTTTCCACATAATTGGTTTGTACATTAAAAGTGGTAGACCGATCTGAGACTGCCATTTCATTTGTACAGCTAAGGAACTCGGATTTGATTATGCAATGATCTGAGACTGCCATTTCATTTGTACAGATTCCTTATGTTGCAAACTTTTCGACAACATCAGTAATTTTCAGACCGATCTGTTTAGTTTGCAGTTTTAAAATTGATTTGCGTCTCTCTTTTTTGATAAAAAACTTGGCGAAGTATGTGGATCTATGGATGAGATAGCAGAAACATAGCAGGAGTGATAGCTTGATACAAATCAAAGTCACGTTACTCGTCGTCATGCGTGCAATTGCTTTCATTATTTGAATGAAACTGAAGAAAGTGCACGAGTGCCATTTGTGCAAGTAGTTGTCAAGATTCTTTTTGTCTCTACTAAGAAGAATATAATATCGTAAATTACTTGTATACTAAGACTGTCATTCAAGTTATCAATCTTTTGTCACGTTTGCATTGACAAATAAGTTTGTTTTATCTTTGAAAGCTGGGACAGCTTTCTGTGGATCTCACCAGGCATTTGGTTGACAAGATCCAAGAAAATTGGCAACAACTAATACTCAATCGTGCAATTGATTTAAAAATAATACTCCTATTTGTGCCAAGTCAACACTAGTAACTGGTGCCAAGCGCTGCTGGAGGGGGGACAGAGCACAAACATCGTCTAATTGGTAGTTCGATCCACATCAGATCTTCACCTTCTGGGTTCTCATAAATTGAATGAAGTGCACGAGTGGCTTTTATGAATGCAGAGTTGTCATTATTCTTTTTGTCTCAAACAACAAGATCACTCGTAAAGGTATAGTTTCCTAAAAGGTTCACAAACACCCAACTAACTAACATGCCACAGACATCGCCTAGAAAAGCTAGGTGGGTGTTAGATCTAGATCAAAGTCGAGTCCTTTTCTACAGTTCTATATATATATCAAACAAGAGCAGGAAGAAGGAGCACAAGTTGAAAACTTAGAATTGTTTGGAGCTTCCAGTATTGAAAAAACAAAATGGCCCCCTCATCTTTGAAACCAAAAACCACCCTGAAGCATGCTCGTTCTAGCAGTTTTCCCTCTACATCTCATCCTATTGTGTCTCAACTCGATGCACACTTGTCTAGAGTGAAATCATCTTCTGAGGCTACCGCTTCCAGCCTTTCGTCCTTCACCAGCAGATTAAGTGATCTTGAAAACTTATTAGATTACACGGAAGATGTGATTCAACTACCACAGGTTCAAGCCATTTCACAAGATAAATTGGACGAGTTATTAGAGGGGTACCTCAAGCTGTTGGACGTTTGTGCCACCATCAAAGATCTCTTGTCGAATGAAAAACAAAACCAACAAGACCTTCTTTCAGCTCTTCGTAGAAGGCAGAACATGGATGACATCTCTAGCTACCAAACATCTAGAAAGAAGTCGAAGAAGATGATCCAAAAGTTGCTTAAAGATTTGAAGAGTAGGATGAAAGAAACTGTCGAGAAACCTGAAACATTGGCAGTTGCTAGCATGTTGAAGGAAGTCCAGTCAGTCACTCTAGGCCTATTTAAGTCCTTACTGTCGTATGTCAATGGAAACGGATCTCAATCAAGTAGTTGGTCATTGTTGTCCAAGATTATAAACTCAAAAAAAGAGGAAGTAGAATCATCCAATGAATTTGACAATGTTGATGCTGCTTTATGCTCACTTCTGGGACATAATAAGACTAGTAAATACGAAGAATTGACTAGTCAGTTGCGAGAGATGGAGGCAACCATTGAGGTGGTTGAAGAAGGACTTGAATGTTTTTTCAGGCGTTTAATCAAAACCCGAGTGTCCCTCCTCAATGTTTTGAATCATCACTAGCTACTCAAGAATTGTAGTTTTGTACTACTGTAATACTTGTAAATTCATACAGATATCAAAAGGAATATAAAAATTAACTTCACATTTTGCAGCTACAGATATCTCACTTTTTGGGTTTACTTAATATATTATGTCAATCTTCACCTTTTGAATATAAGATCAAGTTCAGTGTTTTCTTTTTTCTCCAATTAGGGAGATTTAAATCTTGGGTAAATAGTTAAAATGTTGAGTAAGTTGGCAAAGCTGTAATAGTAAAAGATTACAGCGTCTTGGCTACTTTACCAATTGAAACAGATTGCAAAATGAAAATTTAGAACCTCGCAACGTATCTTTTTTAGTGAACTAATACAGATCTTTTGATAACTCCCTTAAAACAAATATATTTGATTATGCAATCAATTCCATTGTTTGGTGTAAGATCAAGATCACAATTACTTTCCTCTGGTGTAGAAATTAACTGATCATGTGAAACAAAGAGTATATTTTGCATAGGCATAGGCCTCAAACTTTTACCAAGAATAAATCATGTGCTAATTTTTTGATAGAAAAAAAAAGTATTTATAACAAAAAGTAAGAAATTTATATTATTTTATTCTTCTTAATATATATATATACATATATTGAACGAAGTGAATTACAATTTTTTTAATTATTAAATTTCCAATTATTATAACAAATATATTTAAAGTAGGTAAGAATAAGTAATCAACTTCTTGAATCAATTTTTATGGTTCTAATTACTCTTATATGTATTTAAAATTTGTCAATTTCTCACTTATAACAAAGATATAATGATTATCTAAATAAAAGGATGTTTTTCAAAATTGAGTTGATAAAATCTCACCTAAAATTGATAATTATAAAAAAAGCTATCCAAAGAAATCATTTATAAAAAAAAAATATTAAGTAATAATTTGCATCTAAAAAGTTAAAACAAAATAAATTTTAAAAAAGTACTTATGAAGTTTATTTAAATTTTAAGCCTCTAATTGAATTTCACTTTAAGCCTCGAATTATGTTGAGCTATTCCCCATGAATCTTGAGTGAGAGCTTAGCTTTCTTATGGGTGTGCGACCTTGAATTGTTATTGCATATTTAATTTTTATAAATTTAAATAATGTAACATAGAATATATTGTAAATTTATCATGTGCAAGTTTAATTCCCATTATTTGGCCAAAATTTATAAATAGTAGGTAAAAAAAAATTATTTTTAGGGAAGCTTAATCACCTAAATTTTCTAAATGGAAGTATTAATTAGACGTTCAAAAAGGGGTCATTGGGTACGCGGTATGACCCGAAGTTAACCCTCCCAAGTCTTCCTAACTCACATTAGCCACGTAGGCACAAAACCTCGAGCAAGGCCGAGGGTTTATTTGTTGCTTGAATAGTGATAGTAGTTGATGCTGCAGCCATGAAGCTCCTCAGAACCCTCTCTGGTACTGACTACTCTTCTTCCTCATATACTGATTCCGGTTCTTGTTCATTTGATTGAGGCGTTATTCTTTCTTTTTCAGGCCCCAAAAATCTACTCCTTCGAACTATAGGACGTCGATACTTCGCGGTCACACCGGAAGAGTACGCCAAGAGAAACTACGCCAACAATGAGTCTGAATACACCACTGTTATTACGTCTCTTAATTCTCAGAGAAAGTAATTCTCATCATTCCCTACTCCAATTTATTTTAGATTAAGCCCTTCATGATTCTTTTTTATTTTGATTTCATATGAATTAGGCATTACTTGTTGAGGGATGTTTATGATGACATGATGCTCGATGGAGTAAAGCCCGAGAGAGAGACTTTTCATTCCCTTCTTATTGGAACCATGAAAGGTGCTCGCTTGCAAGATGCTTTCTATTTCCGGGACGAGATGAAGGCTATGGGCTTGATCCCTGATGTATGTCTCCTTCCTATGGTTCCTAACTCTTCTTCCTTCCTAATATATCTTAAAGCAATCCTTTTTCAGACCCTTCCTGGTATTTCATATCTCTTGCATTACTCACTTCTCATACCTGTATGTATAGAGCCACTGGCTCTTTTGATGGTTGATTTATATATAAGTTATACCCACCTTTAAAAGTATAATAACAATAGGGCGCTCCCGATATAACAGGTTACTTTGTACAATTTCTTGATATCTACCTGTGGAAAATGCAAAAATTCCGAACAAGCAGTAAGGGTATGTATCCTTACTTTGTCTTGCAGGGTCGTCCTGCTTTATTATTCTGAAATTATCTTGATTCATTAAAATAATTAATGCTGTTTTTCTTCTTTCTAAGTAGCTCTTGCAAGAAATGAAGAGATTTGAAGTCAAGCCTACTGGACAAACCTACATATGTCTCCTCAATGCATGTGCAGTGGATGGTCGGGTAGACAGAGTGTAAGAAAGTTGTTCAATGATTGAAGCAGCTGTATCTATTGCTAATACACATTTGCTCATGCCTGCATGTGAAGGCTGATGTCTGTTTAGTTAGTTTCACTGTTAGATCCTTCATGCATTAGATAATCTGGAATGCAGAACATTTTTTTGTAATGAACCAGACATAGCACCATGATATAATTAGAGTTCATTCACTGAAGAACATCTGCTTACTCAGTGAAATGATATTTGATTAATATGCTCTACTGGATGTAGAGCCTTAAACTTTCCTGCAGTCAACTTCTCCGTGCTCATTGTTCATGTTTCAGTGTCATACTTCATCCAATCTTTTGAAACATGATGTTATGTGGTTTATTTTCTGCTAAATTCATAATCTTTGTTTACTCCGTCATCTGATTGGCTGCCCTTTCAACATTGCAGGTATGCAATTGTTCGGGACATGACTGCTGCTGGTCTTGGTCTGAATAAATTCTGCTATGCTGGACTTATAGCTGCTCACAAGAATAAGGAACCGATCGCAGATGATGTAGCTTCTAAGGTGAGCAACAAGTGCGTCCATGTGCTTTTAGAAAATTTCCATTTTTATTATATTTTGACTTATTAGATTTTGTTATTTCTTGGAGTAGATTATTGAGCTAGTTGAGCAGTCCAAGGGATGGTCAGCAGTTGAAGCTCCTGGTGACATTCCTGTAAGGTCCATGATGGGCATCTCTCAAGAAGAACTTTACAATATCCCAACTGCTGAGTATGTTTTTCGGCGGGGATTTTTAGATAAGGAGTTGACAGTTTACCATGTTGCATTTCATGCCTGTGCAGAGCTAAAAAGTGTAGAGGTACCGTTCTTGACATCCACTATAAAGATCATTAGATGTGATTCAGTTTTGCTTTATTATCTCTGGCCAAAATCTTTCTGTTATTTTTTCCTGTAAATTATCCTGCATATACTTGGCATTCATTTAATTGAGTCGTTCCAATTCCACATATTATCTGCAGTAGGCTTCCCCCTCACCCCCTCGGATTAAATATGTATCTTAAATAACCTTGTTCTAATATGAGAACAGATAAGATAGATCTAAAGTTGTCCAATTATTTGAATGCTTAGTAAATTTTATACATTCAAGATGAACATTCGTTTATTATAAATGGTCGCTTTTGGATTTTGTCTGGTCTAATCTTTATATGGAAGTCCTTTTGCAGAGACGAGGGAAAAGAGAAGTGAAATAAGACTTGAAGATTGAATTCAATCTTTTGAAGAAAACATTAGGATGATGTCATAATGGAATATTTTCTTGATAAAAATAAGTTTTAATGACACCAGTGGATCTTAAATCTGTAATATAAGCGAAATCAGTCTTGTTAGGAATTAGATCGAGGTTGAAAGTATTATTGTCTCTACTGCAGTAAAGTCATTGAAGACTTTGGTGATCAATTTTTTCCAAAGACTTTTTTCTTTGACAAGCAAACAAACATTTTCTTGAACCCAAAAAGATCAAAAAAGCTGTGCTGTGAGTAATGAGTTACATCAGGATACTTACGAAAGTGACAATTTCCTTTTCTGTGTCTTGGGAGTGTAAGTCATAAGAAACATCATGTGTTGGATTGCTGGTATTTCTTAGGTCATGCCTTGGAAGATCACATGTTTGCTGGAATGCTAGTAAAAAGCTAAAGAGGCTCAAGAAATATGAAACAAATATGGACGATCATTCCCATTTGTATATTTTGGACCACATCGTTGGAAAGAAATAGTGCATGTTTTGAGGGGAATAGAAGTCACATATCTAGAGTGGAAGAACCAATGTCTGGATAGTGTATTTCTGCGTAATAGGAGTACGATAGAGATTATGAACCAATACTTGGATTTCTTGTGTCTGTTGGGTGGGAATATGTAACTTTATCTGGTTAGCAGGATGCTTAGTCATGTACTGCTTATGTACCATCTTGGTACTTTATTAGTTAAAAAAAAATTTTACATTGTCAAAAGAAAAAAAGACCAACCTTAAAAATTTGGCAATTCTCTGTTTGATCGTATGTTTCTCTTTCATGGCAGTCGATCGATGCTCTTCAAGAGATGCTTAGCAAGGATGGTAAAACACCTGATGTGTTCATTTTGATGCAAATGATGAGGTATTGTATTATATCCTCCTTTCAACCGTTTAACTCAATAAGTTGGTTAAAAGGGTTATAGTATCATAAATCTCATAATCTGTATAGAGGGGAGAGTAGAACCCTAGAAAGTATTTAAGCAACTTGAATTGTAGCTTCAAATTACTAAGTGATACATAATGTAATTGCGCCATGAGGTTTGTCAGAGTTGGTTTCCAGAGATGTTGCATTCAGTCTAAAAGTTTCTTGACATTGGATGAGACAGGGTAGTCTTAGTCTCATCAGGCTCTGTGATGATAATTCTAAAGCTTTTTTCGTTTCTTTCATGGTAGGCATAAGCTTCATATCCTATGAATTTGTTATTGTTTGACTGAAATTTGAATATAACCTAAGGACCTCTATAAAAGCACGTATCTTACTTCCATAAAAAGAGCACACTCTGTGAACAACCGTACCTTATCCTTTACAATGAAATGGCTTTCCGGAAATCTTCTTGGACAGTGAGCTTTTGATCTAAGACCTTAAACTCCGTACCTTATCCTTTACAATGAAATGGCTTTCCGGAAATCTTCTTGGACAGTGAGCTTTTGATCTAAGACCTTCAAGCAAATCGAGATAAAACTACTTACTTCTAATTTGTAATAGTTCATTTTCCTCTATCAATATCTAGGTAAGTATAAACACTTAAAACCAAGAGATGATGTAGAAAGTGGCTCCTTGGTAAAAGGAAAAGAGGTGTTAAAAAACATGTGTTGGCTCAAGGAAGTGGGAGGATAAGAAGAAGGTATTAATAACCATCCTATTAACTTTTAGCAGTAGGTGATCAAACAAAAATCTCCTCGCTTAGTTCCTTCTTGTGTCCAAATTTGGCATTTGTTGTTTTTTTTTTTTAATTTGCACCGGGTG
Source organism: Solanum virginianum (assembly GCA_000787875.1). Classification (NCBI taxonomy): domain Eukaryota; kingdom Viridiplantae; phylum Streptophyta; class Magnoliopsida; order Solanales; family Solanaceae; genus Solanum; species Solanum virginianum. The sequence goes on from DF358244.1 coordinate 85,723, forward strand.
TCCGAGTCTTAGAGCCCCGACTAATCCGGGGGGTGCACAGGCCCTCGGCAAGGAGTTTCCCGCAAGTGCACCATGGTTAATTCGGGTTTTAATCCAGGTTTTCATGCTTTTTATTATATTATATCCATTGACTGACTTGGACTGACCGTCTGAGCATGTCGTCTTCCCATTTGTTAAGGAGTATGCTACTTTTCAGCTATCTGAAGTATTTTTGTAGAGGTTGCTTTGGATTCATGATCATCTTTTGAATTCCTATGGAGGGTCGGGCCACATGTATGAGCCTGTGAACTAAGTAGCAAGTGTTAGAGCCTGTTTAGATTAGCTTATTTTAAGTGTTTTAAGCAGTTTTTTAGTGTTTGGGTAAATTAAAGGAGTGCTATAAGCACTTGATTTTAAGCTAAGCTGATAAAAAATAAGCAAAAAGCCAATCCAAACAGGCTCTTAGTCAACTTGGAAGCATTGGACCTGTTGGTCTTGCTTCAAGGGAGTATGATCACGCCAAATTATATTTAGTTTCTTTTGCATTTTTCTTCATCTATAAACTTGTTCATTACTTTTACTCTAATAACATCACCAGTTGTGCTGTCTTGGCTTCTCAGGTGTTGTTTGCTTTATGTGATTTAAATATGTAATCGGTGTTTTACTTCCAGAACATGGCATAAAGCTACTTTGGAACTTGCAACTCTATTATGACTCCTTGTACTGTTATTTTGGGGTCTCCAGTTGAGTTTGAACCATTAAAAAACTATGTTAGATGTTCCTTGCATCATTGGTTAAAGATACACTTTTAACAAACATTTTTATGAATCCGTTATGCATCCCATGCACTCTGGGAATCCGGGTGCATAATCCAAGAAATAAGTAACTGAAACTTCTCAATTCAATGGTATTTCAAGTCTTATATGTGAATGAGGAAGTGTCTACAGTTCTAGTTTATCTTTGATTCATTGGAAAATGGTTAGAGAATTTTTCATAGTCAATAATTAATTTCTTTTGATTTGCCTCCATGTGTTTGTGCAGGTGTTATCTTCATTCGGGGGACCTTCAACGTGGTCGGAAAATTTTTGAGGACTACATGCATTCGGGAAGACCACCTATGGTTGAATTATATATGGTAAGTTCCAAGATATATTTAAGTTGCGATATAGTCTTGCCTTAGAAAGTTGGCATTCCATCACAACGTAACACCACCATATTTAGGATTTTATACTCTTATCTTCTAGCATCTGTCATCTTAACTCATGTATGGTCTTTTTTTAAATTCTTGGATAAAGAACTCATACATGGTCTCTTTTAGGGATTTCTACCATTATGCAGCGATGACAACAACATACCTAGTGAAATTCCACTAGTGAGGTCTAGGGAGGGTATAGTGTACTCTGACCTTGTCACTACCTCATGAAGATAGATAAGCTATTTTCAAAAGACTCTCCGCTCAAATATTCAACCCTAAGTAAAAAAAAAAAGAAAAGATATAGCTAGCAGCTAAAATGTAGAGCAATATAAATTCTACTAGAGAAAAACAATAACAGTAGCAAAATAATGTAATAATCGAATAATAATAACAACACAACTAGTCCTATGCAAACCTAGGCAAGACAACATTCTACCTCTACTAGTCTTCTGTCATAATATACAATCTACACTCATTTCTATCTAAGGTCATGTCCTCGATAACATGAAGTTGCGTCATATCTTGTCTAATCATTTCTCCGCAACATTTTTTCAGCTTACCCCTACCCCTACCCCTACCCCTACCCCTACCTTACCTCTCCGTGTAATCCCTAAATCTAACCTCTCACACCTTCTAATGGGGCGTCAACACACTTTCTTTGCGCTTGCCCAAACTATCTTTTCTCGCTTCTCTCATCTTGTCTACCCCAGAGGGCATTCCACCTTCTCCAAAACAGTCTCATTCCTAATCTTATCACTCCTAGTATGTCCACATCTATTTCAACATCCTTGTCTCCGCAACGTGCAGCTTACAAACATATGAGTTCTTGATTGCCTGATGCTCCACTCCATATAACCACTGCTCTGTAGAAATTACCTTTAGGTTTAGGTGGTATCTTCTTATCACACAGTATTCCAGAGGCAAGCCTCCATTTCAACCATGATGCTCCAATGTGAAACGTGACATCATCATTGATGTCCCCATTACTGTGGATGATGGACCCCATGATATTTAAAACTCTCTCTCTCTTGGGAATAGGTTAAGTGGCAAGTCTTACTTCCATGCACACTTCATCCATCGCAACACTAAATTTTCCCTTCAAGTATTCTGTTTTGGTGTTGTTCAATTTGAACTCTTTGGACTTAAGAGTCTGTTCCAAACCTCCAACCTATCATTAATTCTATCCCATGTCTCATACAATCAATACTATGTCATCCACAAATAACATGCATCATGGTACCTCCTAAATAGATTATGTCAGCTCATCTATCACCAAGGCGAAAAGAAAAGGGCTCAACACAGATCCCTGATGTAACACCATCTCAACAAAAAAATGCTTTGAGTCTCTTCCAGCCGTTCTATTCCGAGTTGGCTCTATCATAATATCCTTTAGTGCCTAATATACACTATTGGGACATCTTTAGCCTTTATACACTTCCCAGGGACATCCCTCAGAACTTTGTCATAAACCTTCTCAAGATCAACGAATAGTAATATGAAGGCCCATCTTTATTTCCATTGCTTGTTGATCGCCCGGTATGAATCTGAATTGATTCTTTGAAATGGACACTTTTCTCTTGACCCTCATCTGTACCACTCTCTCCCATACCCTTCATAGTGTGGCTTAACAATTTGATACACATGTAATTATTACAGTTTTGGATATCACCTGAATCAGTGGAGCCATTGTATTCCACCTTCATTTGTCGGGCATTTTACATGTCTTCAAAAAAATATTAAACAATCTAGTCAACCCTTTCATGCATGCCTCGTCAGTGTTCTTCCAAAATTCCATCGAAATCCATCAGATCTGGCTGCTCTCCCCCTGCTCATCCTACTAATTGCATGTCTAACCTCCTCAACCCTAAAGCATCTGCAGTATTCAAAATCTCGAAGATTATCAGTGTATGTCTCTGTCCCCTTTTTCATTTAAGACTTTATGCAAGTATGCTGGCCACCCTTTGCTTAATGGAGGTCTCGTCCACAAACATCTTGCGTTCCTCATCTTTGATGCACTTTGCTTGATCCAAATTGCGAGCTTTTCTCTCTCTCGCTTTCGCGAGCCTATATGATCTTTTATCACTACCCTTTTCCCCTAACTCAACATATAAACATTCAAAAGTTGTCATCTTAGCGCTCGTGATTGTCGACTTTGCTTCTGTCTTCACCATCTTATAGATATTATTAAGCATACTGTGATGGCCCACCATTTGATCTTGAAAGAGGGGGAAGAATCTAGAGTCTGTGGGTGGTTTACAGAAGACTCTAGAATCATGTAGATAAGTTTTGTAGTCTTTAGCTTTCTCTAGACTTGTGTGGAGGATTCTAGAGAGGGACCAAAGTGTAAATACTTAGGGACTTGTATGTAAATATTAATTATACTTTGACCCAAAGGGGGTCATTTGCATTGTTAGGCATCCAGAAATTGTAAAGCATTCTCCAAGAGTAAGACAAGCCTTCTTTCTTACAAAGCTTTCTCTTGTCTTCTAATCTAGCGCTCCCTTACCGATCGAGTGAAAAGACTTACTTGTATTTGCAAGATCGTGAAAGAGTCGAGAGCAAATCAACAAGTGCCGCACGGGAGTCTTAGCGAGAGTTCTAAGTCCGTGACAATATGCTTCTCATCCTCATCCACACACTCCAAGCACTTCTTATGGGCAACCTTCTTTGCTTCTACTTTGCCTTCCAACTTCTCCTTTCTACCACCAATCTCCTTGAAGACCACAATTTAACTGATCGAAGTAATTAAAGTATTTGAGTAGGGAACTTCTCCAATCTGATTCTCGTTTCAATTTTTATTTGGCTGTAGACACTTATTGAGGGAGCAATGGTCGGTTACACTCCCGAAGGGATGCAACTCGCTCAAGAGACACTGGTATGGTGTGTTTGTCTATGTTATAGCGATTTCACATTATGTCAAGAGTATTTAAAACTCTCTCTCTCTTGGGAATAGGTTAAGTGGCAAGTCTTACTTCCATGCACACTTCATCCATCGCAACACTAAATTTTCCCTTCAAGTATTCTTTTTTCACTCGTGTAGGTAAATATGAGCTCCAGGAACTTCTTCCTGGATCCTAAAATTGGAAGTGATCTTCTTCTTGTTGCTGCGGGTGAAAAGGTGGGATCGCAGAAAAGGAGAAACCTTTAGCTCTTAGCTTACTCTTACAAATCTCTTCTATATCGAGTTATTTTATGCTGTCTTGACTCTTTTCAGCCTGGTGGGTATACTGCTGCCAATCCGATATAACACACGATGCAAGCTCGTAGATTTACACCATCACTTCCTGCTGTTCAAGCATATCATGATGGCTTGAAGGTGAGTTTTCTTTACTTGCTGACAGATCCATTGGTTCTTCCATCACACTTGAGAAGAACAAGGCTAGGATTGTAGATTGCAAGCAGCTCTTCGATGCTATAGACAAAGTTCTTGGTTGCTCCTGCAGTTGACAACTAAACTACGAAGTATCTTGTCCAACCAAGTTCCCTAATAACCATTTAGGGTTTCATTCCAAAGTATATCCATGCCTAATGGTTTGTCTGGGACAGCAGTAAACTGCATGTGTTTACATTCTTGCAATTTGATTTTGTGGAATGGGTTGATATAGAATGGTGCAAAACATTTAAAGTTCTGGTCCACCGGGAATAAATTCTTCAGCCAATATGCATCTGGAAATGTGGCATTTTCCTTATGGTGTATAGGGTCATAATTTTTGGTAATTATCTATGTATCTCAGGTTCGGGAGATACCAGCTGATGATCCAAGACTGCAGCTAGTTTCTCAAACCTACAACAATCTGAGAACGAGGTTTAGTGGGTAAGGAGCTGGACGACCGTAGATAGATGACTGAGGCCATGCAGCAGTTACATTGCCCTGAACCGTTGGGTTCTTTGTACCCTACAATGTCTTGTCTTTTCCTTTCATTCCATAATTTGGCCCATTTGCTCATGTACCCGACTCAAGCAGATACACAGATTAATTGTCATGGTTACGAAGGTAATGAGAATTACTGCTAGTCACACTTTTTCTTGACTACATAATGCCTAGAGAATGTATAAACACCAAGTCTTTCACTAGCATCTTATATGATGAATTTATAATTTTTAGATTTAAGGCAAAATTTATACATTTACTTGTTGGGAAAACAAAGTGTTCATTATTTAGACAATCTCTTAATATTCAGATCTAGACGTCTTAATTTTAGCATGCATCCTAATATTGACGTATATGTTCAGATCTGGACGTCTTTGTTAGCGAAGCTGTTTGTTCATCTATTAATAAACTATTTTTTGGGTTATATAACTGCTATATTAGCTGGGAAATTATAATGTAAGCAATAAAAGAAGTAATGTCTAATAATACCTTTATTAAAGAAGAAGAAGAAGAAGTAATGTGTAATGTTTTGATGGATTAGTAAACATAAAATTCATAGATAAACATTGGCGCCTAGGACTTCCACGAAAGTAAATTTCCCTATTCTTAACAAGCTTACCCGCTTTGGGCAAAAGGTTGCGACGATGCGGTCTGAAAGCGTGATTTTGAAGGTCAAACAATAAATATTTTTTGGTTGATTTTTAGTATACTTGCAGAGATAAAAGTTTAAATATTTTTTATTTAGGTGCATGTAAAAGTTAGTTGAACTTTTCGTTATATATGTGTGAATCTTTGTATGTAAGTTTGTGTCTCAGTTATACATAAAAGTAGGTTGAAATTTCACATATTCTTTTTGAGCAAAAGATAATATTAGTTTGATCTTTAAAGTTCAATATCTAAACATACTCTAAATAAAAACGCAATAAATCTAACAAACTCATTTAATTTTTAAATTTTTTTCAAGTTAGTGCTTTAGTCATGCATCTATGAACTACAAGTAAAAAAATGAACCCACAGGCATGTGAGTTAGAAAATTTTTGCCAAAAATTAATAGTTCTATTTACAAATTTCAACATCCAAATAAACTCAAATTTGAAACTTAAGTTTTAGGTATTATAAAGAAAAAACCTCAATCATCAATTTGTCAATATAACCACAAATCGAACTAAAATTCATTTAGCACCTTTTCAATTTTTTTCGATATATTTTTGCGTACAGTCAACACATATTGGGCCTATTGTTATATGATTAGTTGGGCCCTTTAAATTCAAATTCATATAAGTCCAAATTAGTTCTTGTTTTTCAGGTTAATTCTTTGGTCGAAACTTATTCCAGAGAGTTCCGTCGCACCAAAATTGCTCTTTTTCGTATATCTCCGGTGGTGAAAGTTGCTCCTCTGCCATCTCCTTCTCCGGCAAAATTCACTTGTGCGTTCTCTTCTTAACCCTCGTTTCGTTGGTTTTTTGATTGCTGTTACGAGCCAAAACATATTAGTAACGACCTATTCTGTGATTAAGTAGTGTGTTTTTTGGTATAGATTAGGGCTTGAAAATTGACAGATTGTGAATATCAAGTCCCCTTTGTCTCTATATTGTGTCCCCGGCAAGTCTGTTCAAGGTGCGGAAAACCATTTTTACTTTCGAGAAGTTTTATTTATTTATATTATAACTAATTATTATCTAATAATTAATTTTTTCCAGTTGTATATATAAACATGGTCGTCAAGGAGAGCATACAATGGTTGACTAGACTGTTCAATGCTATTATGAATATTGTCAAGATGCCTATGAATGGAGAAGGAGTACAATGATTCCAACTTACAAGAATAAGGGAGATATTCAAAATTGTAATAATTACAGCGGTATCAAAATATTAAGCTACACTATGAAGGTCTGGGAGAGAGTAGTGGAGATGAGGGTGCGAAGGATAGTATCTATATCAGAGAATCAGTTCGAATTCATGCCGGGGCGATCGACTACTGAAGCAATTCATATTGTTCGAAGGTTAGTAGAGAAATATAGGGAAAGAAAGAAGGACCTTCATATGGTGTTCATTGATCTTGAGAAGGCATATGACAAAGTCTCAAGAGATGTTTTATGGAGGTGTCTAGAGATGAAAGGTGTCTCAAAAAATGCACCTCACATGGTGGCGCCGATAAAATCTGATTTTATCGGCGCCACCATGTGAGGTGCATTTTGTATATCAGAGCGATTAAGGATATGTACTATGGAGCCAAAACTCGAGTAAGAACGGTGGGAGGAGACTCAGAGTATTTCCATGGTGAGATGGGACTCCATCAAGGATTTGTGTTGAGTCCTTTCTTGTTTGCCTTGGTGATGGACGAGCTGACGCGGTCTATTCAGGAGGAGGTACCATGGTGTATGCTATTTGCAGATGACATAGTACTAATTGATGAAATTCGGACTAAAGTTAACGATAGGTTGGAGGCCTGGAGACATGCCTTGGAATCCAAAAGATTCAAGTTGAGCAGGACCAAAACTGAATACTTGGAGTGCAAATTCAGTGTTG
>DF358243.1:13866-30717 GCA_000787875.1 Solanum virginianum
ATTTCCATCTGACCACAAAATCGACCCATTATAAATGCATAAACACCCTAAACAAACAATGACTAAACAAGAGAAAAAGAAAAAGCACAACGAAAAGAAGTATTTTTTTGTTCAAACTAGTATACCTCCGTGATGGATCCGCGATGCGGAGACACCACAGATTAGCACTGGATAACTGGCTTCCCCATTTAATTTCTTATAGCCAAAATAGTGTGCATCCGCGTTTGCTTCGCGAAATAGACCACCTCGGTTTTGGTCAACACTTTCTAACAATTAAATTTTTTTTTCTTGACACTCTACTATTTTTCAACCCTCGGGTGTCCACTCAAGTTCCCTCTCTTCTTATTCACCGTGCTCAAGCGCTAGGGAATTAGGATCAAAGCGGATACTTTATCAAGAAAAGGGATTGACTTAAATTGTGGCTAGTCAAAAAATATGCTAACGCTCAACAAGGGCTAACTAGGGTTGTTTTCCTCTATCAAAGAAATGCCTAGATCCTCTTCTCTAGTTTCGATTCCTACTAAGTCTACTCTACATACAAGACAAGTTCTCGAATCTATCACAACAAAGATTCACAATTAGCTGACTCACTCTTGGCACATCTTCATCACAAGGTTCGCACTAGAGTTCCTATTATGGTATTCACATGAATTCATTGAATTAAGCATGCATACGCTAGTGATTTACAAGGTTTAAGCAGCTACCCTAACTATGTTCAAAAGTTTGTGCTCGATGCTTATTCGTACACTACCATACTCTACATGAACTCAATTTGAGGAATTTCCTTAAGACGGTCGTCATCCATCCCTCATAGGGGACCCATCACTTAACTATGACTAACACAACTAATTTCAACAGACACACACTACCAATAACTTGGTGCATTCACAATGTGTTAACATAAGAGCAATGATGCATCAAAGTAGTAAATAGCCATTATTTATATACCCAACAAAAATTTAAAAGATGTTCAACCCTACATTAAGATAGATGTCCAGACATAAATATAACACAGAATTAAAAATGGTCTTAATACATGCCAATAATAGAAGCAATATCAACAGAATACATGAATTCCCACCCTACACTTAAACTAGCACCGCCCTCAGTACTAACCATACATAACCTGAAAGGTGGGAACTGTGGTGCTCAAGAATCACTAGGGCCTGGTAGGATGGGTTCACCCCTACATACATCGGAGACTCGTTAGCTATATCATCTTACTCAGCCTCAGCCTCAGCCTCAGCCTCATTCTCATCCTCATCCTCATGCACCTCCCCTGGGTCCGAAGGAATGTCATCCTTGACTGGATCAATGAACCAGGGTCCAATACGAAGCACAACTTTGGCATAATCATTGAGAGGATATTCCACCTCAACTTGCTGTAACTCCTCTCTTATGGAAGGCCAGCTGCCAGTTTGGTGTCTCAGCATCTTGAGGCCGTAATACAGCTCACAATTAACTCGTCCTGGTAGGCTCTCTCTGCTTTGGTCAAAACTGGGCCCAAGGTCACATCAGGCCCCTTAATGTTGGTGGCAACATAGGGGGGAGCCTAAATGACCAGGCAGTAATCGATCTCCTCTTTAAGGACACATGTAGCACGACACAAAGCAGTAATAAAGCCCCCAAAAGCATACCTGCAACCCTTATGGGTCTTAGCCTTCCTCTTAGTATTCTGAAGATCGCTCCATAGTTTAGCTGCATGCCCACCATGATTGCATACGTGAGGCACACTCTATTTTTGGTAACATTGGTGAAATGCTGCCCCGAAAAGAATGAGTACGTTACGATCTTCACTATGATCTAGCCTCCTTGGAAATGTGAGCAAAAGAAAATGAGAGGTGATAGCCCTGCTCAGTATGTCAGACCCATTTAGCCATGGACCTCCACCCCGAGATAGTGTGTTTGATGGCCTAATAGGGTGGGTGAAGGCACAACTCATGGAATGCTCCTGCTGGGATGTCTTCAGGAGTGCCCAGGATCCGGTTGATGGCAATAGATGAGAAGTTCACCTCAAGTCCTCGAACAATCACCATTTGGGATCGCGGCTCTTCGCTCAAATTAGCGTAGAATCCCCTAACCAAGCTCAGGTTGCATGGCGTATGTGGTCGGAATAAGAACCCCAAACTTAGTTGATTGCACCGGTTCAGAATTTAGGAGTACTCGTCCTGTAGGGACTCTACGTCAATTGGTACATCGGGGTAGTACTTCGTCTCATCATAAGACTGATACCATCACTTTCCCTCTCTGTTGACAGCCTTGGTCCCATATTAGGTCTGCTGATCCCTCCTAGTGTCCCTTGGCATGTCTGGAACATCTCATACCCGCTTCCTTATGTTGGTAGCCCTTGGTCAGCTAGATTGACCTTCGCGATATGCAATTAAAGACATTATACCTGCAAAACATACATGCACAATCAGTATATAGGCCATCTCTCATATGACCCCACTCTTAAACTCAAGTCCATATGGCGAGGGTACTCAGGCTTCCCCAAGTCATACGGGCTATATCACTTCACCTCTCAATGCCTCTATATCATATTCGATAGCTATAAGTACACATCATATTCCATCCCAATGTCAAACAAATCGATCCCTCAATCATTCCCTTATTTGGAAAGTTAATAGAACATCCCCAAATTCCTTGTGAGCTAACACACTAGTGTACCTCTCAAACACAAGGATTTAACCCCACACTTCAACTTTTACATGATTTCAGAAATCTATCATAGAGCAAACAAGAAGTGTGGTGAAGAACCCCCAAAAACTTTTCTTCGACAGTTACAAGCACAACACCTCGTCATAATGTAATAATTCAACCAAATACTTGAATATTTGGCACAAGACAATATACAAACAACCATTTGCACACAAGGCATAGGGAAGAACACATAACCTCCCAAAATTTTCTGAATTTTAGGCACAATTGCGACCTAGGGTTTTCGCCCACACACTTCACACACAAAGTTTATACATAGGCACCAATCATCCACTAATAACCCGCCCTACAAGCATCACTCAAAGATTGACCATAAATCAAGAAACCCACTTCGAATTTACCCCTAAATCATGAAAAACTTCCACCTTGACATCTTGAAAGGAAGCAAAATTGAAGTAAAGAGATCATATCTGATTAGAAGAGTGATGTTCGTATAGTGGGGGTTCAACCTAAGTGGTGCACGATGCGAGGAAGTTCAAAAATTTGGGAGTGAGGGAAGAAGAAAATGAGAAAAGATGAGAATAGGGGAAAATAAGGGTTTAGGGTTAGGGAAAACATTAAAAAAAGGTGAAAAATGGTTGAAGGTATTCAAAGGGTTGGGGCCATATCTGCATTCAGGAAATTTAACACGTATCCACGTTCGCTCCTCGTCATAAAGAAAATGCGGACTTATACTTGTAAAATATTTTTCCTTGGTGCAGAAACAGTGAGCCTTTGCGTTTGCTCCATGACACAGAGGCAACGTGAACCCACACTTATAAAAAAAATTGCCTGGATGTAGAAATAGTAGGCATCCGCGACGCGGATCCATCATGTATGCTCACTGTTTTGAGCTTTAATTCAATTCCAATTTTTAGCTCCGGGCCCTAAAAAATTCTCCGAACACCTGGAAATGCTTCAAAACACTAAAACTAATGTATTAGACCAAGAAAACACAAAAATACCCAACAGATTGTCAAGAATTAAGGATGGAAAAATTCATAATAAATTGTGTATGGTCTGCGATGCGGAGGCATCGCGGACCTGTACTTGTGCAGATGTTTCTCACTTTTTTTGTACAGGGCCTAATTTTCTATTTTTTTTCAAAAATAAAAACAACTATGTTACCTCACCACGGGTTGTCTCTCGTGTAATGCCTAATTTAACGTTGTGGCATGATGCATAATGTGCTTATTCATCTTTGGCCAACTCAATGGCCTCCACCGTTAGATTCGCGTCCACACTGTAATAGTGTTTGACACGTTGACCATTCACCAAAAAGGGTTAGTTTGTGGTCAAGCCCTTTAGATCCACTGCACCATGGGGTGTGGTCGCTACCACCATATATGGTAAACTCTATTTGGACCTCAATTTTCCTGGAAACAATTTTAGACATGAGTTAAAAAGCAACACCTGTTGACCCAACTCAAAGTTTCGCTTCATTATCTGCCGATCATTTCACTTCTTCGTCTGCTCCTTGTATAGCTTAGTATTCTCATAAGATTAGAGCCGAAACTCATCCAACTCCTCCAATTGCTCAAGTCTCTTTCTGCCGGTGATCTCAGGGTCAAGATTCAGCTTTTTAATCGCCCAATACACCTGATGCTCGATCTCTATGGGCAAATGACATGCCTTACCATACATCAGCCTATAAGGAGAGGTTTCAATTGGGGTCTTGTATGCAGTCTGATACGCCCACAATGCTTTATCAAGCTTTCTGCCTAATCTTTTCGGGTGGATAGTCTTCTACAATATTTGCTTCACCTCTCGGTTGGATATCTCAATCTTTCTACTGGTTTGTGGGTGATATGTTATGGCCACCTTGTGCCTTATCCCATATTTTGAAAGCAAGCTCTTCACAGTTTGATTAAGAAAGTGGGTACCACCATCACTGATAATGGCTCTTGGAGTACCAAACTGTGTAAAGATATTCTTTCTGAGAAACATGCTCACCACATTAGCATCATTGGTTGGAAGGGCTACTGCTTCAACCTATTTGGATACGTAGTCCATAACTACCAGAATATAATGACAACTGAATGATGGTAGGAATAGCCCCATGAAATTAATTCCCCAAGCATAAAAAATCTTCACTTCCAGAATGTTGTTTAAGGGCATTTCATGCCTCCAGGATATGGCACCTATCTTCTGGCAACCATCACAAGCCCTAGATAATTGAATAACATCTTTGAACAAGGTGGCCAGAAGAAACCTGATTGTAATACCTTATGCGCTATTCGATCACCATCATGATGACCCTCATACGAAGAGGCACGATATCTCTCTAGGATCTGCTTTATCTCTGCCTCCGGAACACACCTCATTTCTATGCGGTTAACTCCTTATTTGAATAGGTATGGCTCATCCCAGATATAAGCCTTAGCATCATAGGCCAACCTCTACTTCTGTTGTATATTGCATCAGGTGGAAACATACCACTTATTAAGTAGTTTACAATATCAGCATACCATGGTAATTGTTCCACCTAAATGGCTAATAACTGCTCATCAGGAAACTTTTCTTTGATTTGTAGTTGCTCACCTACATGAACATCAGTTTTTAGATAGGATAGATAATCAACAACCTGGTTCTCGCTCCCTTTACAATCTCTAATCTTAATATCAATCTTTTGGAGCAATAAGATCCATCTGATCAGGCACGACTTGGCATCTTTTTTATTGAACAAGTACTTCATTGTCGTGTGGTCTATGAACACTACCACTTGGTTCCCCACCAAATAGGCTTTGAACTTATCAAATGCATATACCAATGCCAGCATTTCTTTCTCAATAACTGTGTAGTTGCTTTGTGTTGCATCTAAGGTCTTGCTGCCGTAGTATATGGAGTGAAAAACTTTCGCTTTGTGCCACCCCAGTACCACTCCCACCACTATGTCACTGGCTTCACACATTAGCTCGAATGAGAGACCTCAGTTAGGTGCTACTAAGATCGGAGCCTCTACCAACTTCTTTTTTAGCATCTCGAATGCCTGCAAACAAGAGTCATCAAAGTGAAATGGTACCTCTTTCTCTAGCAGGGCACATAGTGGCTTCACGATCTTTGAGAAGTCTTTGATAACCTTACAGTAGAAACCCGCATGTCCTAGAAAGCTTCGGACTCCTTTGACTGAAATCGGTGGTGGTAGCTTGTCAATCACCTCTATCTTTGCTCTGTCTACTTCCAATCCCTTTTTGGACACTTTGTTGCCTAGGACTATCCCCTCCTTAACTAGGATGTGACAATTCTCCCAGTTAAGAATGAGGTTAGTCTCCTCACATCGTGTTAGTACTCTGTCCAAATTCTACAAGCAGCTTTCAAAGGATTCGCCGAGGACTGAGAAGTCATCCAAGAACACCTCCACAAAGTTCTCCATTATTTCTTGGAAGATAGCCATCACGCACCTTTAGAATGTGGCTGGTGCATTACACAAACCAAAGGGCATGCGTTTGAAGGCATACGTCCCATATAGATATGTAAAGGTTGTCTTTTCCTGGTCTTCGGGTGTAATAGTTATCTAGTTGTATCCCGAGTACACATCCAAGAAGCAATAGTACTCCTACTCCACTAGTCTGTCCAGCATCTGATCAATAAAGGGTATGGGGTAATGGTCTTTCCTGGTAGCCTTATTCAATTTTCTGTAGTCCATACAGATCCGCCACCCTGCCACCATTCTAGTTGGAATCAGATCGTTCTTCTCATTAGTGACCAACGTCATCCCGCTCTTCTTGGGAACATATTGAACAGGGCTTACCCATTTGCTGTCTGATATGGGGAAGATGATCCCTGCATCTAGCCACTTAATAACCTCATTCTATACTACGTCACTCATAATTGGATTTAACCTCCTCTGCAGTTGGGCCATTGGCTTGTGACCCTCTTCCATGAATATTTTGTGCATGTATAGGGCTGGGCTGATACTATGGATGTTAGACATCTTCCACCCTATTGCTCTCTTTCATTTCTTCAGCACCATAACAACCGCTTCTACCTAGGCTGTAGTCAAGGAAGCAGACAAGATTATAGGTAATGTATTATTTTCTCCAAGAAACTCATACCTGAGATGAAAGGGTAGCTGCTTCAACTCCAACTGAGGAGATTCTCCCACTGAGGGTTTGTGTTGTGGTCCTAACACCCTGTTTGATGATTCATTTATCTTTTTCAACATACTCATATTGTGAGTATTCAGCACACTTTTATTTTCTCGAGCCTCAGCATCATCCACTAGCCCTTGATTCAGGAACACCCTGGCTAGTGGATCTTCCATCTCAACTTGGCTTACAGTGCATGTGGTGTCTATTACTGTGATTGTTGCCAGATCCTTATACGCAGTCGATAGCTTCATTGCCTTGTAGACATCAAATACTTCTACCTTATTATCGGCTCTCATAGTGAGCCTCCCTGCTGTAACATCGATTAATGCCCCTCCTATGGCCAAGAATGGGCGCCCAAGTATAAATGGGACCTCAGGGTCCGACTCAAAATCTAGGATGACGAAGTCCACGGGGAAGATGAGAGACCCCACTTGGACTAAGACATTCTCTATCACTCCATTCAGCCTTGCCAATGATCGATCTGCCAACTGTAACACAATAGTTGTGGCTTCAGCCTTCCAAGCCCCAGCTTTAAGAACAGAAAATGAGCATAAGGTTTATACTGTCCCCAAGATCACACAAGCCCCTGGCACTCAGATAACTCCTTATAGTTACTTGCATAGTAAAGCTTCCTGGATATTTTAATTTTATTGGCAAGTGTGATCTATTGAGAATCTTGGAGTTGCATACCTCCGTCAGTGCCACAGTCTTATACTTAGCCCATTTAGTCTTGTCATCCATAATGTTCTTGACATATTTAGCATATTTTGGGATCCCCTGCAAAACATTCATCAACGGTAAGTTAATATGTACCTGTTTTAGCAGCCCGATGAATTTTTAAAAGCAATTATCCTCCTTTTTCTTCTTGAGCTTCTGTGGGAATGGGAGAGGAGGTTTAGGGAATAGGGTGGTCTCATCAGTACTTGGGCAGGAATTGCCAGCTTCATTGGTCTCTGTAACATTCCAATCCTCCTCATTCTTCTTTTTGGGGACTAATTCAGTTAAGGGCCTTCTACTTCTTATGCTAACTGCATTGACCTGCTTCGGGTTAGGATCAGTATTACCAGGCAGGCCTCCTTATGGTCTAGAGTTTATTGAGCTGGCTAATTGTCCCAACTATTTTTCTAAGTTTTGCAAATCCTATTTGTTCCTCCAAATCTCCTCTTCTTGTCTGTTTTGGTTCACCAAGATCTACCTCAACACATCACTGTTCGTCATGGTGTTTGGGTTGTCCTGTCTTGTAGGCTGCTGGGCTAGCTGATTCTGATATGCATTCCCCCCTATGGTCTTTGCTGCGGCGGCCCATGGTTCTGCTGATTACCACCCCATGAGAAGTTTGGATGGTTCCTCCAATTCAAGTTGTAAGTCTTCCCGAATCCTTGATAGCTTTCTTTGTTAACATTGCCCACAAAGTTCACCGCTTCAAGATTAGATCCGCAAGATTCAGTCGTGTGGTCACCTCCCCCACATGTATCACACCAACCTAGTTGTTGTTGTTTCTACCATATTAACGGGGGCTTGCTGCTGACCTGCTACCAATGGCACTTGTTGATTTAGACCTAAAGCCAAGTTATTGAAGTTCATGGTCATCATGTTTTGCATTGCTGCCATTTGAGCCTATAAGCTAGTTATTATATCAATTTCCAAGACCTTAACTTGCTTCTGTAGTGAGGGTCTATTAGATCCTTCATTCCATTCTGGGTTGCCCTGAGTAATTTTATTTAGAAGTGCATATAATTCGTTATATGTCTCCTCTAATGCTTGACCCCCTGCAGCTGAATCAAGAAGAATCTTGGTATTGGGTTCCAACCCTTCAATGAAGGTGTGGACCAATACCTCGTTAACTTGGCAATAGTGTGGGATATTTATCAATAGAGTTTTAAACCTGTCCCACGCCTGATATAGATTCTCCCTGGCCCTCTACTTGAAACTCAGGATCTCACTTCTTAGCTTAGTTGTCTTGCCCAATGAGACAAATCTGGTGAGAAACTTGCGGGCCAAATCATCTCAGGACGCTATAGAGTTGGGTGGCTCAATTTGTAACCAACTCCAGGCTTCCTCCAACAGTGAAAAGAGGAATAATCTTATCATCACGTAGTCACAATTCACTCCCATAAGAATGAAAGTATCAGCAATCTTAAGAAAATTCTGAAGATGGACCTGCGGATCTTCATGAGGAAGCCCGATGAACTGCCTTATAGAGTGTAGCAACTGGACCATGTTCTGTTTGAGCTCCCACCAACCACCAAGCTCAAGCTTGACAAAATAGCTTGTGACATTTGTAGTTCTCAAGATTGCCACATCCCTCACTAGCCTTGGTGGTGGTGGTGCTTCAACAGCAGGTGTTAATGGTGCCGGTGGGTTGTTATTTGCCATGTTTTCCACAAATTAACCTCCACCTTGTTATCCTTTTGCTCTTCCTGCTCTACGAGTTCAATTGGCAGTGTTTCAAATAAAACCCCTGCTCTCCTCTTGGATTGACGAAAGCAAGAGTCCTGATCGTCTAGCTTATTTATTTGTCACCTGCACACAAACACAGCTAAGATCAAATGTAGTGAACACCACAAAACAAGATAACTTTGTCAATCAACCAATTCATTACAAATCCCCAGTAATGGCGCCAAAAACTTGTTGCTCCGTAGCACATGCAAGTGTATGTGGTCTTACAAGTAATATAGTGGCCCTAATTAAAGAGCCGGGTTGTCGAACCCAAGGGATTTGAATGTAATTAGTAACTTCTCTTAGGTATCACGTTTATGGTGTTTTAGTGATAGGAGGTTTGGTTTTACAGAAAATAAATTATAAAAAATAACTTTCTAGTAAACTAATCTGACTTTTACACAAGATATCAGTTAAGAAACAATTCCAAGATTGTAACCTTTATGACTCAGTCTAGTTTTAACAAGGTCCATCCACGTCTGGTTTCCTGATTATTGATTCACGAGGTTTAATTTACCTGAACAGGGTTGCATGCCTCTGCCGGCCTACCGTTCTTGACTGCCTAACTATATCGTTGAGTGGGGATAGACAGACCAATAAAAATTTATTAAAGTTATCTTCCCGTATATGAACCAAGCAAGGTGTAAGGGTAGTTGTCACGGGTCTCCCATATATGAATCAACCTAATTTCCTAGTATTAAACAAGCTCCCTATGCTATTGTGTTCTATCCACTCCAACATCTCTCGAATCCAGAGTGAACAATAATTTACTCCCTAGTTGGCCAGAGTTTGAATTATAGATAAAAATAACATAGGAATAATCGAAAGAAACCATTCATAGATGTCAAAAGCCAAGAACTACACATAGTCTATGGCTACAACCCAAGAATATGGAGACTTAGCCACTCATGAACGTGGAATACATCATGAATAAAGTGGAAAACATAAAAAATTCAAATCTAAAAATTAAACTAACCAAATTATGGTGGAAAAGAGTTCTCTGTCATCCCTCTTGCAGTTCTTGCTTAAAAACCAATGTAAAAACCTAAAGTCTAAGATAGAGTAATAATAAAAATTTTGTAATTCAACTTTTTGGCATCAGGTCCTTAGGTCCGCGATGCGGATCCCTTGTATTTCTGACTTTTCGCTTAAATTGCTGATTGGACGATCCTACATAAAATTTGCACAGGTCCGCGATGTGGACCGTGCACATTTTTGGAATTCACACCTTTTTTCATTTTTTTGCTTTCACAACCTTGTTCCAAGTCTGCCACGTGGATTTTTGGTCTTTTGGTTACTTCTACTAACTTTTATCCTCCGAGATCCAAGTTATGTTGTTTCCTAAGTCCAGGTTTAACTCCCAACTTTTCACTCAAAGCAAACTCCTGCAAAAACACAACCAATAGGCGCACTCGGCCCTACATTAGTAAAATAAGAGAAAATGACACTCAAACTCCTAGACTCTACAAATTTATCCTCCGAATTAACTCTATTTATGGGCATTATTGGCTAATTAGGTGTATAAATATGCCTAAGATCACTCTGGTTTGCTATCTGTCCAGACACACTAGAGAACTCCTAGAAACTATCATACACTATTTTCATTGACTGTAAGTCCCCCTACTGAACAGTAGCAAGTCATCAGCAAAGCTCAATTGAACTATATTCTGTTTGTGACACCTTAAATGAAATCAGAACCCCTTTTGTTCTTTCAACCCTTTCAGCATTCTGGTTAGATATTTCATTGCTAGAGTGTAGAGATAAGGGGAAATAATGTCCCTTTGTCTCACTCCTCTCTTAGCCTTAAACTCTGGACTTGGGATACCATTTATGTTAATTGAATAGGTAATTATCTTTAGACAAGTCATAATCCATCTTATGAATCTATCAGGTATCTGCATTCCACTTAGCACATCCTCTAGGAATTGTCATTCCACAGAATCATAAGCTTTTTGCATGTCAATTTTCATTATACACCTAGGTGATATGCCGCTCCTACTATACCCTTTTACTAGCTTATGGCTTAGGATCACATTATCCCCAAACATTCTCTCAGGTAGAAAAGCAACTTGGCTAGGATCAATCAGGTACTCTAACACTTCTTGCAGTCTACTTGTGAGCATTTTAGAAATAATTTATACAGAACAGTGCAACAAGAGATAGCTCTATACTATTTTATAGTGTTGGGGTTCTTAATTTTAGGAATTAGAGTTACTAGAGTTCTATTAATAGATCCATACATATCATTTGTTTCAAAGAAATTTAGAATAACATTAGTTACCTCTTTCCCTAGAACTGGCCATGCTTTCTTGTAGAAGTATACATTAAATCCATCACTAACAGGAGCTTTGTTATCATCAATACTATTCAGTGCTTTCAACACATCCTCCCTTGTGAATTCTCTGATCAGTGCATGTTGATATGTCCTTTGAAGAATTGGTCCAACCTTTACATATTCCTATTTGATTATTGGCATATATGTCTTATTTTTCCTCAATAAGTTGGTGTAAAACTCTACTGCCTCTCTTGTGATTGTTTGTTGATCCACAATAGTTGTGCCATCCTCTCTTATCAATATTGAGATCTGGTTTTGTGCTATCCTACCTTTCATCTGTGCAAAAAAAAAAAATGTTATTTGAATCACCTAACTTAAGCCACTGGTTCTTGGACTTCTGTTTGTAAATAGATTGCTCAATCATGCTTCACTTGTTTAACTGCTCTTTTATGCCTTTTTCAGTTTCCTTGATGGTCTGAGAAATATACACTGTCCTCATTTGCTTTTGAGTGTCCTCTAAGTCTTTTCTCAACTTAGGTATTCTCTTTGAAACCCCTTTAAATTCTCTCTAGTTCAATATTTGCATTTCTTGTTTAATCACTTTCAAATTCTTCCACACACCCGGCATTCCTTTGCCTTGTAGTTTTCACCCCTTCTATACTCTATATTAAAATTCCTGGTGTTGTGCCAAGCAGTTATAGAACTTAAAAGGTCTCACACTGGTATCCTTTTGTTCTTCAATATCTATACTTAATGGAGAGTGATTTGAAAACATAGAGTCCATTACTCTCACTTTTGTTTTATGGCATTGTGATTATCCATTTGTCATTGACTAGCCTTTTATCTATTCTACTATAAACATGGCCATTAGTCCATGTGTGTTCCTTCCCACTGTAGGTATCTCTAATGGACTGCATTGATCTACACACTCCTAGAAATCCTTCATTTTCCCCAATTGTACCTAGCTCCCAACTGGCCTATCTTCTAGATTTAACACAGAACTGAAATCTCCCATGATTAACCAAGGGTTTGTGATCTGATTATTCACCTTTTGAATGTTCCCCCATAGTGGTTCTCTATCACTAATTGAGTATAGTCCATATACTGATGTGAGTTCAAACTTGCCACAGGTCTGGAACTGTACTTTCACATGAATATACTGAATATCCTTTTCTGTTACTTGTATTCTCACCTTAGTAGGATCCAAAGCCAACCATATTTTGCTCCTACTTTGACCATTTGTATTAGAGCACCACTTCCATCCTGGCATCACTTTATTCATGATATTTCTACTTTTCTCCTCCTTTACTCTATATTCATACAAAGCTATAATACTAACATCATTATTCCTTAGAAACAACTTTAGCTCTTTCTGTTTCACTACTCGGTTGAAGCCTTTTACATTCCAAGAGACTATCATATATTAAGTTTATCAGGTGATACTTCTTCCTGTGTTCCCTCTTTACTTCCACTTACTCCACCAGTTTCCCAACTTTTAAAGCTATTATTTATTGTCATTAGCACCTGCAGCTAGTGATTCTTCCTTGCTGACTTGTGTTTTACCATTTCCCATGCATTGGATTGTTGTTCGACCTGTTGTTGTTCAACTGGCAATACGTGGCTTTGTTCTATGTTGGTTTCCCCCTCTTTTGTTTTCCCCTTCTCTTATGGTCCTGATCTATTGTTTTTTACTTTCCATTCCTTTCTTCCAATTTCTGGTTTCCTTTGTATAGGACCTGCTGTTCTTTCTCCACAAGTGTGACCTACTTGTAGACATTTTTGGCGAAAGAGTGGTTTCCATTCATATACCACTCTTTGTTCAAATATCTTCCCCCTATCATCTTGTATTTTAACACTCTGCGACAATGCTTTGGTAATATCCATCTCTACCAGTATCTTTGCAAATGTGATTCTACTAGCTTGCGTTGTGCACTCATTTGCATACAGTGGCTGACCCAATCTACTTTCTATTTTACTCGATACTACTACATTCCAATAGTTGAGAGGCAGATTAGGTAGTTTGATCCACAAGGGAATTGTAGTTAGTATTTCCTCTTTGAAATTAAAATCAGCAGTTCAATGCTTCACGATTACAGGCCTTCTCATCAAATGGTAAGGTCCTGCACATAATATTTTATCCCCATCTTCCTCGGTTACAAATCTAATCACAAAGTAGTCATCCCATCAGAATTATTGGCTTCTTTTGAAATTCATTATGTCTGTTTATGAATATATCAATGGTTCCTAATGTTGGTTTTGTTCCTACCACATATATAATATTAAAATAAGGTATAATAATTTAAGAAAAATATTACAAAGATGATTTTGTATAAAGAAAAATTTTTAATGAAGGACAAAAGTTCAAACAACATTTGTAAGGGACTTCACACTTTTAATATAGAAAGAGGATTACGAAAAAAATTATTAAGTAAGAAGAACATATTGTTTTTATATTAAATAGTTGATAAAATTTGAAAGATTTACACAATTATTTCCCCTCGATACATAATGTCGTATCTTCAAACCAAACAAAATTGTTTGAAAACAAGACAATAGAAAACTGACTGTTGCAGTCCTAAACTATAGTGTTATTGATGAATCCAATCTCAATCTTTTTGTTTACCGATAGAAAATTTGGATTAACACATTTAATGTATCCATTTATGATGTAATAAACTTTGCTTTGCTGCAATTTTTTGTTTCACTTTATAACATGATTGTTAAAAAGTGTAGTATTAACTTTTGTGCCCTGTTAAAAAATTAAACGTTAGCGACTAAAATATATATGTAATGGTAAAATATAAAAAAAATAAAGGAAAAACTATTACCTCTTCGTTAATAGATGTTAAAGTCTTTCGAGTGCCTTCATTAGTGCCTTTTTTATATTGTTTTATTGGTCTATTGCCAATAAAACTTTTATTATCCAGTAAGAATTGTATTTTTTTAAAGTATTAATTATCACAACTTCATTTATCAAATCCTTCTCAGAATCCATTGCAAGATTGTCTAAAATAAATTATTGAAAATAATAATAATAATAATAATAATAATAATAATAATAAGAAGAATATATGAATTTATAACATAAAAAAATTATAAGATAAAGAAGTGTAACACCCTATGAAATTACCAAAATTCCCCTAAAATATAATCGTGCGCACAACGTGTCTTTCAAAGCTCCGATGGAAAATCCGAGATCGAATTTTTGATAAGTAAAAAATCAAGTCAAAAAATGGTCTCAACCCGATTTAAGAGAAACTGAACCAAAAAATAATTTTTGCTAATTAATTCGGAGTCAGTGTCTGTCTGCATCCTTAGCGCGACGCGAACAGGACGCAGATCAACACTTATTATTTTTTAAATTTTTTGACGGGATTTGAAAATTTACGAAAAAGCAAAAATGCACTAGTCCACTCCCCTGGTGCGTCGCGGATCAGTGCACATATTTTTAGACTTTTTCTTTTAATTATGAGAAGGGTATTTTGGTCATTTTCAACCTAATTTTTAGTCCCTAAACGTGTCTTAAGCATTAAATTCGTACGAAAGGATTTTACAAACCCATTTTTTTCTAAGTCTAAATGAGAGTTCCTGAGAGAAAGAAAAGCTGAGAGTGGAGGGTTTCAAGTTCGGGTGTGAATTCTCGAAGGAAACTTGATTATTTGTCATTCCAGATATGTAAAGGCTACCCAGAACATAGAATTGTTCTTCCAAGTGCCCAATGCATATATTAAGTTATAAATTGTTAGTTGATAAGTCTTGAGTTGAAGTTCTTGAGTATTTTCTTGAAATCTATCTTTAAATCTTATATTTTATGTAAAATTGATGATCATCATGTTTTAATGAACTATTTACACATATTATTATGTGATTATGCAATTACCCTATATAAATTCTCTATTAGAGACTTAAATAATGAACTTAGGGTGATGTCTAGAGCCTTGACTATTTGTGGATGTGTTGATTGTTATGGTCTGAGTCATGAGATGAGTACTATGATGGTTGAAGTAGATAAAGTTAATATTTCTTGAGGTTTAAATGAGAGTAAGAGAGAGTTGAAGGGAATAATTTATTTCTTGAGTTGATAGAATGATAGATGAGATGAGGACCCTGCCTGAGAGGAGGTTGGCTCTATAACCAGTCTCACCTTGATAGACTTATGAGCATATTGAGTCCTGGGAGGAGTATTAGTACCAAAATGGGTAAGAGTGAGTCTCACTCCTATTCATTAACTATGTGGCCAACATAGGAGAGGATTGGACTGTGACAGCAGATGTTTCCTTTGCCTCGCAGAGGGCTTGACGGATGTGGCAGCGACATCTCTTCATTATATCATCACCAGGCACATAAGCGGTGGTTATCGGTTATAGAAACTCCCAGATATGTTCCTTGTTGATAGTACTCTGAGATTGATGTGGTTGGGTGATGTCTTGATGGATAGTAAGGCGATAGAGTCCTGTACTTATTCTGTGTAAGGATGAGTGATTGATGAGCTGATGTTACACTTACACTATTTACTTTAGCCTTTTTTACATATAGTACATTCCACGTACTAATGCCCCTTTGAAGCTGCATCGTTTTATGATACAAATTCTGTAGACAGAGGACATTAGCAGCCTAATTGTTGAGGTTTAGAGCTCTTGATTCCAGATCGTGGTGAGACCTCCCCTACCTTCCGAGGATGATTATTTCCTTTTCTTTATTTTAGTATTTTCTATGATGGTGGTAACCATGGCCTGTCATGGTACCTTCCTAGATGTTAGTTATAGAGGTTTCGTAGACATAGACGGTTAATTGTTGACGGTGGAATTGTATATCCCCTCTTTCTTTCTATGGAGATACTTCTTTCGAACTTATTATGATACGGATTGTGATAGCCCACTTATAGTCTGTTATTTCTTTATATCTTCCGCATATGATTGATTGAACGAACGCAATGAAGCTAGGTGGTCCGCTTGGGGACTAGCAATAGTCTCCGACTGCTAGTTACACCTAGGGTACCCTCTCGAGGAGTGACAAGAAGTATTACCTTACTTGAGATATTACTTTATGTGAATAGATGGAGAGGTTAGAAACAAAATAATAAAAAAAATTTAAACAACAAAAATTTATTATGTCACGACCCAACCCTGTGGGACGTGATTAGTGCCCAGATTGGGCATCCAAATACAATCACGAAGCCGAGTTGCAAACAGATGACTTATACCGACACAAATATCAAATACTGTCTCAGATTCTATCAAACACATCCCCGAATATAACAGAAGCCGACAAGGCTATGTTTCAAGTTTATAATTTTTTTAAAAAAAATTGGCAGAGTTAGCTTTGTTTTACGGACTATCCAAAATAACT
>DF358243.1:32756-43642 GCA_000787875.1 Solanum virginianum
TCTAAGATCAAATCTTACCTTTTTTCTTCAATTCCATAATAGGCTAGGGTTTTCAAAGGTGAAAAACAAAGGGTTAATCGCTCCAACGACACCTCCACGCTGCTTAGAGGCCTCAATATAGCGGGTTTACATCAATAATTAATTGTTGGAGTGGCTAGAAATGGTCCTCAATTTTTTTTCCTTTCTCTTTCTAATTGTTGGATATAAAGGGAATAAAGTAGTCATGGCCCACTCGGTGTGTTGTTTCAATTAAAAGTTAACACAAAATTATGTGGGTCCCACTTTAATGCCACATGACCAAGGGCCAAATAATTAATGATTTTCAACTTTCAATTAATTCTAATTTTGGTCCCAAATTTTTCTAATTGTTTCAATGCATGAAATACGGGTTCTAACATATTAGACTAAACTAACTAAACGAAAACCATAATATAATTCGAATGAAGCAAGTTAAGTTGACGTAACAATAAACCAGTGGATCACCAAACAAAAATAAAAATTTATTTGACTAAACTAACTAAATGAAGACCATAATATAATTGAATGAAGAAAGTTGTTAAGTTGACGTAACAATTAATATTTTCTTTAAATTCAAAAAGTGAAAAAGAAAGGAAAAAGAATATGAAACACTTTTATAAAAATAGAGAAGTCATAAATCAAAAAGAAAAAAAATAATTTTTATTATATTTAGGATAAAACTTTTCATCAAATAATTAGGATTCATGGTGAAATTAGAAGAGTTTTTATTTATTTTCAAACAAGTAATATCTCTTCCCCTTTTAAATTTATTTTTGTAAAAAAAATTATTATTTCGATTTCCTCTTCAAAGTGGGAAACTTGTGTTACTTAAAGGGAAAAAAAAGTAAAAATAAAATTAACCAAACTGTGTTCCCTACAAAAAGAGAAGTTTTTTCCTCGATTTTTTTTCACTTTGGACGTGTTCCCCTTTAATTTTTTTTCTATTTGACTAAATTTCTTTTACACCAAGTCTATTTTAGTTGGAAAAGGATTTTTTGTGTAGGAATTTTTCTTTATTTAATTTTCCCTTTAATTTTTTTTAACGTGTTTTCCCTTTTAATTTTTTTCTTTTTGACTAATTTCCTTTTACGCCAAGTCTATTTTAGTTGGATAAAGATTCTTTGTGTAGAGATTTTTCTTTATTTAATTATTCAAATAATAATTCTAAAAAAAAGTGAAAAGACGATTTTGTTTAAAGAGAAGTCTTTTAATGAAGGCCAAAAAGTTCAACAACAATAACATACCTAGTGGAATCTCATAAATGGGGCCTAGGGAGGGTAGAATGTACACAAACCTTACCACTAGATCATAGAAGTAGAGGGGTTGTTTCCTGGGAACCCTCATCTTAAAAACCTATAAGTAGAATAAACTAGATATGACAACAAGGAAAGAAAGGGAATAGAAAGGGTGACTAATAACGAAAGACACATAACAATATGTAAATATGATAAAATTAACACACATATAACAGATAGTGACAAATATGATATAAACACAATTATTCTTGCTACCCTACTATACCTCAAGGCCAGACGTCCCCCTAACCCTACCAACCAATTAACCTGCTACTCTAATTCGCGACTTCCACTCCTTTCTATCTAAGGTCATGTCCTCGGTGAGATCAAGTTTTGCCATATCTTGTCTGATCACCTCCCCCAATACTTCTTTGGTCTACCTCCACCCCTCAGTGTAGCTCAAAAAACCAACCTCTCGCACCTCCTAACAGGAGCATCGGGACTTCTTCTTTGCACATGTCCAAAACATTGCAGTCTCGCTTCCCTCATCTTATTAGCCATAGGGGCCACCTCTAGTTTCTCCTGAATGGTCTCATTCCTAATCTTATCACTCTTGGTGTGACCACACATCCATCTTCACATCCTTATCTCTGCGACATGCATCTTCTGAACATGTGCATTTTTTATTTGCCAATACTCTACCCCATACAACAGAGACGGTCTAACCACCATTCTATAAAAATTTCCTTTGAGTTTGGGTGGTATCTTCTTGTCACACAATACTCTTCAGGCAAACCTCCATTTAGTCCATATTGCTCCAATACGATGTGTGACATCATCGTCGATATTACCACTACTCTGGATGATGGACCCCAGATACTTAAAGTTTTCCCTCTTGGGGATAGGTTGAGTGGCAAGCCTCACATCAATGTTTGTTTTATCCCTTGTAACACTGAATTTGCACTCCAAGTATTATATTTTGGTCCTGCTCAGTTTGAATCCTTTTGGACTCTAAGGCGTGTCTCCAAGCCTCCAACCTATCATTAACTTTAGTTCGAGTCTCATCAATCAATACTATTTCATCTGCAAATATTTAAGCTAACTAAATATGAGAAAATTAGAAACACTCATTAACTTTAGTTCGAGTCTCATCAATCAGTACTATGTCATCTACAAATAACATATATCATGGAACCTCCTCCTGGATAGATCGCGTCAGCTGATCCATCACCAAGGCAAACAGGAAATGACTCAACACAGATCCTTGGTGGAGTCCCATCTCAACAGGAAAATACTCTAAGTCTCCTTCCACCGTTCTTATTCGAGTTTTGACCCCATCGTACATGTCCTTAATCGCCCTGATATAAGACATGGGGACACCTTTCACCTCTAGACACCTCCATAGGACATCCTTTGGAACCTTGTCATAGGCCTTCTCGAGATCAATGAACGCCATATGAAGGTCTTTCTTTCTTTCCCTATATTTCTCCATTAATCTCCAAACAAGATGAATTGCTTCAGTAGTTGACCGCCCTGGCATAAATCCAAACTAATTCTCTGAAATAGACATTACTCTTCTCACCCTCATCTCTACCACTCTCTCCCAGACTTTCATAGTGTGACTTAGCAACTTGATACCCCTGTAATTGTTACATTTTTGAATATCCCCCTTGTTCTTGTACAAGGGAACCATTGTACTCCTCCTCCATTCATTAGGCATCTTGGCTATCTCCATAATAGCATTGAACAGTCTAGTCAACCACTCTATTTTATTCTTGACCATGTTCTTCCAAAAATCTACTGGAATCTCGTCGGGTCCGATAGCCCTCGCTCTCTTCATCCTACTAATAGCCCTTCTAACCTCTTCAACTCTGAACCGCCTGCAATAACCAAAATCACTATGACTTTCGAAGTGTGCCAACTCAACCAGCTCAATATCTCTATCTCCTTTTTCATTTAAGAGTTTATGAAAGTAAGGTTTTTCATCCCTGCACTATAACCAATTTGTATAAGCAACCTTTTTATCTTTCACTTTGCCCTGAACTTCATCATTCCACCACCAATCACCCTAACATCCACCAAGGTCCCTCTTGAAATCCTAGTACATCGGTAGCTACCTTTCTAATGCAACCAGCAGTAGTGTCCCACATACTGTTCACATTTCCACCACTACTCTAAGCCTCTAAGTTTCTCAACTTTTCTTCCATCTCTCTCAAGAAGGCAGGAGTAAGGCATCCCCATCTAATCCTTGGTTGGGTATAAATAACCTTCTTCTTCTTTTCTCTCTTGATCTCCAAATCCATCACTAGAAGCCTATGTTGAGTGAAAATATTTTCGCTACCTCCCCCAGGTTGGGTATAAATAACCTTCTTCTTCTTTTCTCTCTTGATCTCCAAATCCATCACTAGAAGCCTATGTTGAGTGAAAATATTTTCGCTCGGAATAACCTTGCAATTCTTACATAGACAAAATTATTAAGAGCAAAAAATTCAAACAACATTATTAAGGGCCTTCACACCTTTAATATAGTATATATATAATGGAACAATTGTGGCATAATCATCAGAATTTAAGCTCATTAACTTTAGGGCTTATGCAAAATAAACTTTAACAATGACAGCACACTCTTTTAGGACTTTCTCCCCCACGATTGATGCAATAGGTGAGTCCATCTTGATAAAGAAATTACTGGATTATGATTCTCCATCTCTACCCCTAGTATATAAAATGAAAAGTAGCTAAATGCTTGAAAGTTTACAGCAAATTCTAGATGTATTAAGCTTACCTAGATGGATGCGACTTAGCTCCATGGATTCATATCTATAATTTGAGAAGAAAATAAGAATATGAGATATTTTTTCCAGGTGTTTCCTTTAGCTGATTTTGTTTGTTTCCTTTTTCTTTATTTTTGTTTGGTCTGAATTTTTGGTCTAAATAGTTGTTCCGTTTCTTCTAATAAAATTGGGCCTATTTGATTTTAAAATATATATAATAATTAAGAATATTTTTTTAAAAATTTATCAATTATGATGCTACCATACAATCAAATTAAATAACAAAGCTATCATTAAACAATAGTAAATCATGCTATCTATTCAAACATAGTATTATACAATATAGTACCATATCACATCGTAGTGTACATTATAAAATCACCAAAAATCACCATTCAAACAAGCATAAAAATAAACCTTCTTAGAATCGTAGTTGCTTAAGACTTCTTTTTGGTAGAAAAAAATACAATTAGTATTTTAATTAATTTGACAAAGTTGCTGCCCTTATTTTTAATTGTTATATATATTACTTATTAATAAATGTGAATAAGCACATAACTCTCCGTCAATATGTTTGCTTGAGTTGTCTGTTTCTTCACCGTTATTATATGGAATTCACAAAAATAATTTACGAATTCATTAATTTAATATTTTCAAAACAACTTGATTATATTTCTTCAAGTGTTTCAATTATGATTTTTTACAATATTAGTCTTAATAAATTATTTTTTGTGAGTTTCTTAGTTTAATATTTCCAAAATAATTTGATTATATTTCCTCAGTTGCTTTAATTATGATTTTACAATATTATCCTTAATAAATTATTTTTGTGAGTTTCTTAATTTAATATTTCCAAGGTAGCTTGATTATATTTTTTCAGCTGCTTTAATTATGATTTTATAATATTAGCCCTGATAAATTATTTTACTAGTTGTGTGCCAATATGCCTGCTTGAATTGTCTGCTTCTTTGCCGGTATTATATGAAATCCATAAAAATAACTTGCGAGTTTCTTAATTTAATATTTTCAAAGCAGCTTAATTATATTATTTCAGCTACTTCTAAATCTAATAATTAATAATTTAAAATTTTTAAAATACATAAAAAAAAAATCCATTCACATGAGATAATAAAATATCTATTTAACCCGTGCGAGCACCCTACTCGGTATATGAATTACCGCAACAATTTCAGTAAATTTCACATCATGCTAATAAAAAAGCGAAAAAACCCTTTATACGTCTTCCCACCCTCCAATACAAAACAAAAATCTACCCTAGGGTTTTCTCTTCCCAGTTTCCTTCGCCTCAAATCTTCTTAGAGGAAGAATCCCACCCGCCGAAGCCATCCGATCAACATGACCGGAAAAGCAAAGCCAAAGAAGCACACGGCAAAAGAATTAGCTGCAAAGATCGATGCAGCAACGACCAACAGGGGCGGTGGCAAGGCTGGATTAGCCGATAGGTCTGGTATTGAGAAAGGTGGACATGCCAAGTTCGAATGCCCGCTATGCAAAGTGACTGCGCCTGATCTCAAGTCTATGCAGATCCATCATGATGCTAAACATCCAAAGGTTCCTTTTGATGAGACAAAACTCAACAATCTTCATGCCTCTTTTTCTGTTGAATCAAGCAACAAGCCATGTTCAATGAAACTGCTTTTTTCATGAGACAAAACTCAACAATCTTCATGCATAGGTTTCTGGTGAATCAAGCAACAAGCCTAAACCGGGTATCCGTGGAAGTCTCAAGAAGTGAATTCCTTGTACGGATAAATAGTCTTTGTGGGTATCAATAATATCGAACCCACTTCTAGTTTCTGGTGATGTAATCTTTACCGTATGTTTCTTGGTTTATATCGAAGTTAATGCTACTATGCTTCTTCTGGGGTTGACATAATTTGCTTTCATATATATATATATATTTTATATATGTGATTGTTTTGTTATTTGGAAGTTATTGCATATGTTGTTTTGTTATTTGGAAGTTATTGCATATGTTCTCGAGAGAGGGTGGTTGTTTTAGGAATTTGTTTTATATCGCTTATAAATCTATTATAATCTTTGATTCAATTTGGACAAAGGAAAAGAAAAAGAGAACTTTCTTTAAAGAGGAGATTTTGGGGAAGAGATTAGGGAGGTTTTGATACTTGATGCGAGAATTACTGATCTGGTTCTGTTATTTTTCACTCATGTATGATGGTTTTTTAGACGGGATATCATAATCTGCTGATATATTTACATTGTCAAGAGAGAGCTCTGGCATCATTATTTCTAGTGTAATTTGAGTTATTATCTGCTTGTGTGCTAATGTTTTGGGGAGGGCAGGAGAGTTTGATGTATTCATTTGAATAATAAGGAAAAAGGGTGCCTGACCAAATTTTTAAATACAGGCTGATTGTGAATAGTTGTTGATGCCACCTTTGCCCTCGTGTTTACTTTCTTTCTTAGATATATTGTTGATTGGGTACAAATGTTAAGCTGCTTTGGTATAGTCGAAGAGATAAAGGTAAAAAAAAGACCATAGTGATAGAGAGGAAGTAGTTAAAGAAGCTTTTATTAAGATTACATGCTTGAGAGCTTTTTTTGTGACTATTGCTAGAATTGTTATTGCTTTGAAGTTTTCTTTTTCCATCTTTTGTCATCTATGTGCCCACATATTACATCATTAACTCATAACACATTCAAAATAATTTGGTGACTAACACTAAGCATTAAGGAGTTCTTTCGATTTGCTTGCCCATTGGATCCCGGTGTGTCTTTTACTTGGATGAAGTTAGGGGATTGTATTTGTCTATGCTGGATTGGAAGAACCATGTCCTTGTTTTGCCAGTACATTTCCCCAGTTTATGTTAGGTTTTTACAGCCAGTCATGTGCCTTATTTATATTAACTTTGCTCAAACTTGTTGGATAAAATATATGTATCTCACTGTGAGATACGATTTTTTGTCTGCCTTGGATAACAATAGTTACTTACGTTGTGCACACACTTGTTGTCTGGATGATGATAAAGATTGGTTCACAATCCTAAGTTTTTATGGATGGACTTTAAGCATGCATCATACAGAGTTTCAGATTGTAATTGTGATTGCATTGCATGGTTGACAGTGCTTTCTTACTGCTTCCAGCTAGGTTTTCATCATTACTTAAATATTCTTAGTGAGAGTCAATCTACATGTATGTCTGTTTATCTTGGTTGAATATCGATGAGCAAATTGGAATCTGTATTATAGTTTTCCTGGTACACGAGGCTAGACTCTTCTATTGGATGATCTTTACGTACTGATACTTATGTGATTGTAAATCCATGTGGTTGATTTTTGGTTATCGGAGGAGTTATGCTGCTCGCTGATTGTTGATGACTATGTGTCCTTTAATCTGCAGTAGACATGGTCTAAAGAGTAAAGACCCGCTTGTCTTGTTCAGGTAAATCTATTTTGTGTTGGTGTGTGTTTCATTGTTTTGGCTGCAACTTGTAATGTTAATGTTTTCCTCCTAGTGAGCACGAGTAGAATCACTATCCTATTTTATGTCTGCCTTAATGTATGTAATTGTATACATTTATATATGTTAATTGTCTCGTATGTATGTGCTTTTCGTTATTAGTTGCTCTTTCTGTTTTCTTTTCTCTTCCTTTCCTGTTTTCCATATCTAGTTTATTCTGCTTATGGGTTTTTGTGACGAGGTTTCCTAGGAAACCACCTCATTATCTCTATGAGATGGTGGTAAAGTCTGCATATATTCTACCCGTAGATCCCACTTGTGGAATTCGTATATTGTTGTGGTTTATTTTCTGATATTAACTCTTTATCTTCTCCACGACTGAGTTGGAAGTGACTGCAATGGAAGGTTGTAGTTGAAATATTGTTTTCTAACCTACTGTTGGATGCCAAAGGATATAATACTTGTATCCAATTTACCAATATTTCTTTATTTATTATGTATTCATCAGCAGTACAATACTAGCAAGCAAATTAGCAAAGCAGAAAAAAATTACTACTTGAAAGTAAAACCTTGTTTGGATGGTTGTTAACCCTTGTATTGTATAGTATAATTAGGTCATAGATACAATGTTTATTTTACTTGTTACTTAAATTCAATTGTATTGTATCTCTTAAATTTATTGTTAGATAATGACGAAAATTTTATGTGACGATTGAATTGGTGTGATTGCGTTGTTACCTTTGTACTCTTCTTATTTTGTCTCGTTACTTATTGTTTAATAATTTTATTTTATTCTTTATCTTGTCTTTTCCTTTCGCTTTATTTCGTACCTTGCGTTTAGGTTGATGGATGACATTATCTAACAATCCATTCAATTGTTGTATTCATTAAAATAATATAGTACGATATAATATATATAATATAGTATGAAACAATATGTAACAATCATTCAAACAAAGTTTAAGGATAGCCGAATTGTCTTCGTGGAAAATTATGCTAAATGATAGGTATTTAATGATTATTATGTAATTGATCTATAGTTTTGGTTAATTAATGGATGTAGCTATAATTTGATTAATTTTGATAGAATTTGTATTCTTTTAATTTTTTATTGTATAAATTCAGACTTTGCATATGATTCAATTTAGCTATGTGTATACAATTTGTTGATACATTCGATTTATATAAATTATTAAAAAACTTATAATTATTTATTATTTGAATGTAATTTGTTGACACACTTAATTTATATAAGTTGTGAAGAAATCATAATTTTATATACAAAATTTGTATAGACAAGGGAAATTTACAAATGAAATTATAGTTATGAAATGTAATTAAATAAATCATAATGAAACTATTTTTCTTTGCAATTTATAAAGATGTGGTCCATGTTGGCGGCTTGGCGCGTATAAATCGTGATTTTCGGTGCAGTCTGCTTTATGTATCGCAAAGGCAAATGCCATTAGGATTCCCTCTAAGGTGACTCCATTCAAAAAGATAAAAGATA
This sequence comes from Solanum virginianum, assembly GCA_000787875.1. Lineage (NCBI taxonomy): Eukaryota > Viridiplantae > Streptophyta > Magnoliopsida > Solanales > Solanaceae > Solanum > Solanum virginianum. Next base: position 41,736 of record DF358243.1, read on the forward strand.
CTGCATTATATTATATGGATAGTTCCTATGATAGAATTAATCTTTATTTTATTTTATTTCATTATTAATATAATATTTAAAAATCTCAAGAAGCTAATTAATTATTTTTATTTTTAAAGAGTAAATTATTTACTCAATTTAATTTAATATATATTAATTTAAATAAAGAATAAAATAATAAAACTTATTAGTGTATTAATGAATTTTTAGTTATCGCGTAAAATGAAAAGTAGGTAGAAATATTTTACAAGTCTGATATATTTTTTTTATATCAATGATGGAAGAGAAAAGTTGTCTCTTTCTGACTTTTTTGTCTTTTTCGAGTGAACGCTATCTTAGATTCCAAATGAAAATCCTTTTATGCGGCAAATGTAATTGTTTTATCATCACATTATTCAAGGACTTTTTTTCTTTTAGAAAAAGGACATTAAATGCATTTTTAAATTGTCCGAATAAATGAAATACAATTTCAACTAATCCAATGATCTATTATGTCTGATGAGTTTAAAAGTGTCTCTCTGAAACATGTATAACCAAAAGTTGTGAATATAATTTAAATATACCTTTTTCATATTTTTATTTAATTTTGGTTTAGTTTAATCCCTTTCAACATGTTACTTTCATTTTTGATGACATGAATGTGGGAGTTTTGTACTACTGCTTGTTATAGACATCATAGGATTAGGTGATGATACTAGGGAAAGTTAATTAAGCAGAAAAGGGCCTAATCATGAATTCCCTTGTCCTAATAATTAAGAATCTTATTTAGCCAGTTTCTGTGTTCAAAGTTCTAAGCATGAATTTCCTTGTCAATCTACAAAAATAATATGAAATATAACTACTCAATTTATGATCAGTTTTTTGAAATTGTCAATATAATTAAGTCCAGCATATGTTGATGCCAAATAATTGCTTAAAAGCTCTAGTGACAAACTTGTAGCTCTATGAGAAAAAATTTTGATAGGCACAAGCCTGAAATATGTGGGTCCTGCAGGAGGTGCCCATTTTAATAAGGACGTAATTAGTCATTATAAGTACATAATACATTCTCCCAAATTAATGAAAATTTTTTATACCGAATAAAAAATAAGAAAGCGGTAGATTTTATTTTAACTTGGAGTTCATTACCAATTAAATAAGTCTAAAACGAGCTGAACAAAATAACATGGAAGTCTATTAATTTCCATGGATAGATATAACCCAATTTATTAAAAGTGTCTTTGGAGTTGCATCATACTTTATAATAATCAAGACTAGTAAGTTCATCGGTCTATGATATATTTTACCTTATTTACAAACTAAAGATAAAGTTTACTTATTTTCTATAATTGAAGAATAATTTTGACTTTTTTTCGATAACAGACTATTTTTCCTTGTTAGTAAGGGAAGGAGGAGATGAGGATAGTAAATCACACAACATAATATGTAAGGACTAAAGAGGATAAAAGTTACCCCTTTTCCTCGAATATTGTCACTCAACTAGCAAAAACTTTATTAAAAATATGAAACAAAAAAAAAATCCTTTTCCGTCTTCTATTCCTTTCCCCTTTATTCACATCTCTTCATAGTGTTATATTAAATGATGTTCCATTTTGATCTCTTCATCGGTGTTAAGCATTAGTGTTAGTATTGTTGTTGTAAATATGATTTTGATCTCGAATTGCAAGAGAAGACTGGGATGATACACTATTTGGTGTTAATAGGAGATGATTACAATGAAATCCACCAAGAGGAAAATTCAATGGCAATGAGAAATGAGGCTTGTGTAGAGTAAATGGATACGAAGTTGATATTTGTGTAGGACTAACGAATAGAGGATTAGGTGGAAATCTCAGGTATCCCAAGTCATTTTCAAGAAAACTTGGTTCAAATTCTTCTACTTGTGTTCCAAGATGGGAAGCTTTCTG